>ML256111.1:0-41888 GCA_005239495.1 Nicotiana undulata | reverse complement strand
GTGGTGTTAAGCGCCATCACGATCCCTAAGGTTGGCAATTTGGATCGTGACAGGTTACGAAATGTTATATATATATATATTTCAAGGGGTGGTCCTTTAGGCTAAAAGTTTTAGGGGCCCCACTGTGTCTAATTGCTCCTATGTATCTAGCCTTAGTGGTTAGACATTTAGATTTGCTTAAGGCTAAACATCTTTGTAATAAAAAAGTTGTACCAATCAATATTCGTCAATAAGTGAAGTATGTTCTTTGAAATAATTCTCTTTGCATTATTTTTTGTTTTATTTCTTCAAAATTAGTTAATTTTTAGTAGACTATATATGATCGTTCAACTCCACCTAGAATAATTACCACTTGCTTTGACCGTTTATTCCCTTAGATTAATAATAAATTTATTTCCATGATCATTTAAGATAATTAGTTAATAATACTTCCACATAATCTAAAATTCGGCATGTTGTGCACCTTGAAGAGTTCTTAACACCTTCTGTTTGATGTAATTTGAACCCTTACCCAATTTTTAGTGATNACCTCGAAGAGTTCTTAACACCTTCTGTTTGATGTAATTTGAACCCTTACCCAATTTTTAGTGACGTTGACTAGTTCTAATCAGAATCATTCGAAAATAGGTGACCTAACACACCTTAAAATCATTAGGTGATGACTCTTATGTTTTAATACCATTTAAAAGAGTTGTCACGTGTCGAAACTCGCTTTCACGAGAAAATGTGACGCGACAACATGGAGACTTTGCTGGTAAAATACTTAGGTTCTTACCATAACATTTTTGCTTGTGTGGGATTATCGGTTTGATTTATTTGACTTCTTTCATGCACCTTCCTTTCCCCATCGTTTTACTTCTTCGAAATTGTTACACCATCAATTTCCCTCCCCCTCTCCTTCATTTACTTTACAGGTTTTCAAATTTTATGTTTATTTAAGAACCATGCTAACTATTTTTCTTTTCTTTTCTTTTCTTCTCCTCCTTACTTATTAACTATTATTAATGCCCTGACGTAGCCTCGTCACTACTTCGTAAAGGTTAGGCTCGACACTTACTCACTACATGGGGTCGGTTGTACTGATACTACACTCTTCACTCTTTTATGCAGATCCAGGTACCGACCAGCAGTAGAGATTTTTAGAGCAGCCATCCATTTATTCGGAGACACGAGGTAGATCTATCGACGTCCGCAGATTCCTGGAGTCTTCTCCTATTTTTATAAAAACTGTTTTATTATATTCGGAACAATTACACTATTTCTTTCAGCCAGTACTTGTAGCACTCTTTAGTAGTTCGTGAATTGTGACATCAGACCCTGGGGTGGTTTTAGAGTTATTTATATAATTAGTTTGTGTCTCGATTTATTTAATTGTTTCTTATTTTATATTTGGAATTACTCATCGAAAGCCATTGGAGTAAGTTTATTTAAAAAAAAATTTAAAATCACCGGAAATAGTTAAGCGAACTCTAACATTGGCTTGCCTAGCAAGTGTGGTGTTAAGCGCCATCATGATCCCTAAGGTTAGCAATTTGGATCGTGACAGGTTACGAAATGTTTTATATATATATATATATTTCAAGGGGTGGTCCTTTAGGATAAAAACTGTAGGGGCCCCACTGTGTCTAATTGCTCCTATGTATCTAGTCTTAGTGGATAGACATTTAGATTTGCTTAAGGCTAAACATCTTTGTAATAAAAAAGTTGTACCAATCAATATTCGTCAATAAGTTAAGTATGTTCTTTGAAATAATTCTCTTTGCATTATTTTTTGTTTTATTTCTTCAAAATTAGTTAATTTTTAGTAGACTATATATGATCGTCCAACTCCACCTAGAATAATTACCACTTGCTTTGACCGTTTATTCCCTTAGCTTAATAATAAATTTATTTCCATGATCATTTAAGATAATTAGTTAATAATACTTCCACATAATCTAAAATTCGGCATGTTGTGCACCTCGAAGAGTTCTTAACACCTTCTGTTTGATATAATTTGAACCCTTACCCAATTTTTAGTGACGTTGACTAGTTCTAATCAGAATCATTTGAAAATAGGTGACCTAACACACCTTAAAATCATTAAGTGATGACTCTTATGTTTTAATACCATTTAAAAGAGTTGTCACGTGTCGAAACTCGCTTTCACGAGAAAATGTGACGCGACGACATGGAGACTTTGCTGGTAAAATACTTAGGTTCTTACCATAACATTTTTGCTTGTGTGGGATTATCGGTTTGATTTATTTGACTTCTTTCATGCACCTTCCTTTCCCCATCGTTTTACTTCTTCGAAATTGTTACACCATCAATTTCCGTCCCCCTCTCCTTCATTTGCTTTACAGGTTTTCAAATTTTATGTTTATTTAAGAACCATGCTAACTATTTTTCTTTTCTTTTCTTTTCTTCTCCTCCTTACTTATTAAATGTTGTCTTTATATGCCTCTCCAATCATGTAAAATTACTTGTTTATGTGTTACTGCTTTTTCATAAGCATGCTTTCAACTATCCCACTCATGCCTATTATCAACATAGCTGTGCTTCATGAGTGTCCATCCTTTTCGAAAATATCATTTTTTTTAATCAAAAAGGCTTATTAGCAGTAGGCTAGTCGATCAACACTACAGTCGACAATCCCGCATTTTTCCTTCTCAAGTTCTCCATTTGAGAGTACTGGTTGGACCCTTAGAAACCTACTCTGATCGAAACTTTTCACGCATCATGTTAAACATAGGTTGGATTAAATACTCGTGGCATATTAAATCTGTTTAGATAAACCTTGTCCAAAGTCCCAAGGGATTTTGCAATCCCAAGTGATACTCTCATATTATATGCATTACTTGGAGAAAATATGCCAACTTTTTGACTATTATCGTTCAATTGATTAAATCAGGAACGGGTAGGGATACCTCTTTTATTTAATGCAAAAGATGAAGCATGACATTCCTAAGTTCGGTATGGTCCAAAACATTCCATCTAAGTTGTTCGATTTGTGGAACTACCTCCCTCAGTGTGGTAGGAATCATGAGAGAAGGATATTAGGAAACTTATTATCCTTAATGGACGTTCGGCCATGTAGGGAATTGATCGAGGCTGCTACTATGTTTGGGACGAGAAATGGGTCGTATTTCAATTCAGAAACTTGGAGATGACCCTGCTCTTGGAGAAAATTGGAGGTTTTTCTAACCTCCACTAGGATAGCCCAGGTTTGGTGGTACCGGAAAACTACACAACACGTGGTTTTCTGAAAATGTTTAGAAATCAAGAAGAACGATGAACCCTGATTTTTGAAGAATGCTTACATTTCCTTTGACTTTTTTTATGAAAGGTATGAACTTAGCAAATCGTACCAATTGTTTCGCCAATAATTGGACATCACTTCTGTTGGGTGGATTCACCATATGGTTTATGTTTTTATTGTGCGTTTCTTGGGGATGTTGATGTTCCCAATGTAAGGAGGTAAAATCCATACTTGACTAGCCATGGTAGACAGAACAATGATGGAGGTAATTAAGGGACAGACCTACACTATTGTCCCCATGATATTGGTAGAAATATATTGAGCCCTGGACCGATGCAAGCACGGGGCAGGTTACTTTGAGGGAAGCAACCTTTTGTTGTGTATATGGTTAATGGAGCATCTCCAAAGAGATGCTTGCCTCCAAAAATTTCTTTGCATGCCGATGAATGACTACAATGATAGCCCCCACCCAAAGAAGATGACATTTTCTCTTGAAAGATTTGCGAGTCCCACAAATGCTCAAGCATGGGCACACCACTTCAGCAATCTGACCGAGAAACATGTACGTTGGATGTTCGAACGGTTTTCAAGTAAGGAGTTCATAATCCGATCCAAGAAGGCTACCCATCTTGTGTTGATAGGATTTTTAGCTATTTACCCTTATGCTCCAATAAGATTAATGAGGCAGGTTAGAAGAAATCAGGTTATACCACAAGTAGCCAACATGACACAATACGAGGCAAATTTTAAAGGGGGTTTCATAACTTTCCAATTCGAAGCCCAACATATGTGGAATCAGAAAATCATTGTGGTAGAAAATACCATAGAGCCTGATAGGTATCAAACAAAGAGATAGAAAGATTGGAGTATTTGGAACAGGGATTGGTGGAGTTGGAGAGGAAAATGAGGAAGAAACTCTAGGATTGTCAGGTTATGGGATATGATGAAGGTGGAAAACTAGCAATGGCCTACCTGGTGATTGACATGCATGACCTCGGGAACATGATCGAAAGAGCGAAGAAGGAAAGACACGGAGAAGGGCCATCTGGGACCAAGTAGAATGGGAAATTTCATTTAATATATTTTATAATTAGATTTCGTTTTAGGGTTGATGTAATAAGTCCTTGAGCCACTAGTGATTCTATTTCCTTGTTTCGTTTTAGTAATAGAATGATTTAATTTATTTTGTGTTAATAAGATGAAACAATCTTGGCATATATTTCTCCAAGTTTACTTGCGGCTTAGGCCTACCTCGGGCGTAACGAGGTCCCCAAAATAGGATGTGAGTTATTCAATGCTTTATGTGTTATCGGTTTAAATACCGCAATGCTCTTTTCATTTTTACCCTACTGACTTGGCAAACCAAAAAGTTTTTCTTTCTTTTGATTATTCCCATTCTTAAAGGATGGTTCATTCACTTTGTCAACATCAACATACCATACAAGATCTAGAGGTCCTCCCCCTCCTAGCAACATCAAAAGCAAAAGTAAAGGGAAAATCTATAACTTGAGCAGAAATAGGAAATACAATGCTCCTTTGGCAGAGAAGAAACCTTAGACAGGAGAAGCACACCGGGATAGAACGAGTTAGTTCTACATTTATAACAAAACCTTCCGGATTTGCAAGGCGAGTTAGAACAGGTTCAGAACCTCGCGAACCTGTCCCCCACATTAAACGTTCCCAATATCAACCACCAAATAACAACTACTCAAGATCCATCACAACCCTAGAATCCACAATCTCAAGCTCCACAAAATCCCCCTACCACTCAACAGTACAAAAACCCCACACTTTCGCAAAACCTGAACCCTCCACCACTACAAGTTCCACAATAACATCACCAACGCTTACCTTTTTCCTCAAAATGCACCACAAACTACCATACACATCAAAGCACCAATCAAAGTGTCACGACCCCAAATTCTAACAGGTCGTGATGGCGCATATCATGGAACTAGGCTAGACAACCATCACATAACTACACATTTTGTTTTAATATAATTTCTCAAAAATCAATAATAACAACAAACAGAGTATAAAATAATTTGTGTAAGTCTTTAAGCATGAATAATATAATTCAACAGTCTAAACTAATCCCCCAAGACTGGAGTCAACTGATCACGAGCATCTAAGAATAAACTAACTCTGATAATGTCATAAACAATGTCTAGGAATAAAATACTAATACTAATAAAGGAAGGGAAATAGAGAAGCTGAGGACGCTGAACAACTACCTCGAAATCCCAAAGCTGACGATGAACAAACTCGGATGGCTATTGCTCCGAACAAGTACCTGGGTCTGCACACAGGTGCAGGGAATAATGATGAGTATGCCAACTCAGTAGTAATGAAAATAAATCACAGTCTGAAGAATGAGAAACACACATCAACAAATACAACAATCCATAAAGCAGTAAAATATCAAGTCTCAATACAGTATACATAAGTTCAAAAACCAGTTTCCATAAAATCCTTTGAAACAAGTATATTTTCCAATATTTCTCAGTAAAACTCTCAGTAATATTAGTTTGAAAAATGAAGTAAATCATAGTAAACACTCAGTAAAAATATCATCGTAAAACTGCCCCTCGGGGCATAATCATCACTCATAACAATTTCCCTCAGCACCTCACCATCACTCAGTATCAGCCCCGCGGGAAACCTCACTGTCACTCATGCCTCCCAATCACTCATCACTTGGCACTCGCACTCAGTAGGTACATGCGCTCACTGGGGGTGTTTACAGGCTCCGGAGGGGCTCCTACAGCCCAAGCGCTATAAACAAGCCAAATCATGGCATCAATCGCTCTTAGGCACTCAGCCTCTCTCATATCATAACATCCTCACAATATTGGCCATCGGCCTCACTCAGTCAGACACTCTCAGCATGCCACTCGAGCCATGAATAAAACGGGATTCTCGACCCAAAATAGTATTTCATTTCACGAAATAGTAATATTATCAAATAAGAGTGTCAATAATTTCACAAGAAAGACTGAGTGTAAAATCATAGTTTCAAAGTAGTGAGAATATCAGTAAAATAGCCCCCAATAGATTAAAACAGATCGACACTAGGCCCAAACATGGCTTACAACCTAAATATATCAAAACATAGTAATATTATAACTCATATGCTTTAAAAGAAGTTTCGCAACTCAATAGTTGCCTAAAAAGGAACACTTTTCCAAATTTCCAATTCGTACGCCCCACACTCGTCATCTAGTGTGTGCATCAAACCAAATCTATGAAAGTATGTAAAGTCCGGGGTTTCATACCCTCAGGACATGATTTAAATACATTACATACCTCAAACCATCCTGAAAAGCTTTTATGCAACACACTTGCCTCTCGAATCAACTTCCAATTTCTCCAAATCTATAATGATCAGATTTTTCACATCAAACTATGCTAAGGGAATGAATTCCAATCGAAAAATATCAATTTTAGCATAAACTCCAAAATTATCCAAAACCCGACCCTCAGGCCCGTGTCTCGGAACTCAACAAAATTTATACCAAAACGATCCTCATCATCTCACGAGTCCGTACATATAAAGAACTCTGAAATCGGGTCAAGCCCTAACTTCACCCTTTTTCTACCGATTTTCACAAATTAAACACTGATAATAAGGTCTTTAGTAACCTATAATCGAGTTAATGGGTCCAAAAGGCTTACCTCAATGATGCACCAACGTTTCCCTCTTCAAAATCCCTCAAAAACCTCGGAACCCACACAACAATGGTGAAAAGAGGGTTAAAAATCACGAAGTCTCCTTTTTATACTTTTCTACCCAGGCTTTTCGCACCTGCGACCTTAACCTCGCACCTGCGGTTTCTCATTAAACTGGGCAAATCCCGCACCTGCGGCTCCACTTCCACACATGAGACCTCGCAGGTGCGATCAAGTGTCCGCATCTGCGATGTTTTTCCTGGCCTGGACAAATCTCGCACCTGTGGAGCCTTTTGCGATCCTGCGGGCCCGCACCTGCGGTCAAACATCTGCAGGTGCGGAAAGAACAGTAAAATTAGACCAGCAGTTGTTTGCTGCACTCTTCAACTCCAAAACTTCCTGTTAACCATCCGAAATCAATCCCGAGCCCCTCAGAACCCCAACCAATTATACCAACACATCATATATGATTATTCAAACTTAGTTGCACTCTCGGAACACCCAAAATACCATCAAAACACCAAAATCACATCACATTCAAGCCTATGAACTTTGAAATTTCTAGAATTCACCAAAGATGCCGAAACTAACCAAAACACATCTGATTGACCTGATATTTTGCACACATCCAAAATGACATTACGAACCTGTTCCAACTTCCATAATTCCATTCCGACCCCGATAGCCTATTTTCCACTGCCAACCGGAAATCACCAAAAGCTAACTTTCGCCAATTCAAACTAATTCTACACCGGACATCACAAAAATATTCCGAACACACTCCTAAGTTCCAAATCACCTAACGAAGCTATCCCAGCGATAAAATCCGCATTCCGAGATCGTTTACCAATAAGTCAACTCTTAGTTGACTTTTCAAACTATCAGGCTATTTTTAGAGACTAAGTGCCTAAATTCTCACTACACCCATTCTGAACCCGAGCCAACCAACTCTAACACATCATAAATAGCATAACCAACCTATGATAAGGCAATAACAATAATAAAAATACAGATTCTACGTAACGACCTACCGTGTCATTACATTTTCCTCATCTTAAACAAGCGTTTGTCCTCGAACGCGACTAGAAACATACCTGGAGTCTCAAACAAGTGAGGATATCTGCTCTGCATCTCTCGCTCAGTCTCCCAGGTAGCCTCGTCCACTGGCTGACCTCTCCACCGTACTTTCACTGAAGCTATATCCTTAGACCCTAACTTTCTGACCTGACGATCCAAAATTGCAACTAGCTCTACCTCATATGACATATCACCCTCGACCTAAACTGTGCTGATGTCTAACACATGAGACGGGTCACCAACATACTTCCAGAGCATCGACACATGGAATACATGATGAACACTCGATAGGCTAGGTGGCAAAGCAAGTCTATAAGCCACCTCTCCAACCTTCTGAAGAACCTCAAAAGGACCAATAAACCAGGGACTCAGCTTTCCCCTCTTTCCGAACCTCATAACACCCTTCATGGGTGATACATTCAGCAGTACCTTATCACCTTCCATAAAAGACACATCCCAGACCTTGCGGTCCGCATAACTCCTCTGCCAAGACTGCGTCGTGCGAAGTTTCTCCTGATTCAACTTCACCTTCTCTAACGCATCCTGAATCAAATTTGTGCCCAATAACCTAGCCTCACAGGACTCGAACGTACCAACTGGTGATCTACACCTCGTACCATATAAAGCCTTATACGGGGCCATCTCAATACTGGACTGGTAGTTGTTATTATATGCAAACTCCGCAAGTGGCAGAAACTGATACCATGAACCACCAAAGTCAATCACACAGGCACGCAACATGTCCTCAAAAATTGAAATAGTCCGCTCCGGCTGCCCGTCGGTCTGAGGATGAAATGCAGTGCTCAACTCTACCTGAGTACCCATACCTCTCCGTACGACCTTCAAAAACTGAGATGTGAACTGAGTACCTCTGTCAGAAATGATAGAAACTGGAACCCCATGCAATCGGACAATCTCCCTGATGTAGATACCAGCTAACCGCTCTGAAGTATAAGTAGTACTGACAGGAATGAAGTGCGCGGACTTGGTCAGTCGATCCACTATGACCCAAATAGCATCAAATCCCCTCGAAGTCCGTGGAAGCCCAACTACAAAGTCCATGGTGATCCGCTCCCACTTCCACTCCGGAATGTCTAACCTCTAAAGCAATCCACCTGGTCTCTGGTGCTCATACTTGACCTGCTGGTAGTTGAGACACTGTGCTACATACTCAACAATATCTCTTTTCATCCGCCTCCACCAATATTGCTGTCTCAAATCCTAATATATCTTCGCGGCACCCGGATTGATGGAATACCGCGAGCTGTGGGCCTCTGCTAATATTAACTCTCGAAGCCCTTCCACATTGGGCACGCAAATACGGCCTTGCATCCTCATAACTCCGTCATCATCAATAGTAACATCTCTGGCATCACCTCGACGAACCCTGTCCTGAAGAACTAACAAGTGCCGGTCATCATACTAGCGTGCTCTAATCTGATCATAAAGAGAAGACCGGGAAGCCTTGCTAGCTAATACCCGCAGAGGCTCTGACAAATCCAATATCACCAACTAACCCACTAAAGCCTGAACATCAAGTTCTAAAGGTCGCTCTGCTGCTGAAAGGTAAGCTAGACTCCCCAAACTCTCGGCTCTGTGACTCAAAGCATCAGCTACTACATTGGCCTTCCTGGGGTGATACAAGATAGTGAGGTCATAATACTTGAGAATCTCCAACCACCTCCTCTGATGCAAATTCAAGTCCTTCTACTTCAGCAGATACTGCAAACTACGATGATCAATGAAAATCTCACACTGCACCCCATACAAATAATGGCGCCAAATCTTTAAGGTATGAACAATGGAAGCTAACTCAACATCATGCACTTGATAATTCTTCTTGTGCACCTTCAATTGTCTAGACGCGTAGGCAATCACCCTACCGTCCTACATCAATACTGCTCCCAAGCCAACTCTAGAAGCATCACAATAGACTGTATAAGAACCCGAACCAGTAGGAAAAACCAATACCGGAGTTGTGGTCAATGCTGACTTGAGCTTCTGAAAGCTCTCCTCACACTCATCAGACCATCTGAATGGAGGACCCTTCTGGGTCAATCTGGTCAATGGTGAAGCAATAGAAGAGAATCCTTCCTTAAAGCGACACTAATATCCCACCAAACCAAGGAAACTCCTAATCTCTATAGCTGAGGACGGTCTGGGCCAACTCTACACTGCCTCAATCTTCTTCGGATCAACCTGAATACCCTCACTGGACACCACATGCCCTGAGAAAGTTACTGAACCAAGCCAAAACTCACACTTGGAGAATTTTGTATAAATTTTCTCCTCCCTCAACCTCTGCAACACAACTCTCAAATGTTGAGCATGCTCCTCCTGGCTACGAGAATACACCAGGATGTCATCAATGGACACAATGACGAAAGAATCAAGGTAAGGCTGAAACACACTATTCATCAATTTCATGAACACAGATGGGGCATTGGTCAGCCCAAATGACATAACCAGAAACTCATAATGACCATATCTTGTCCTGAAAGCAGTCTTCGAAATGTCGGAATCCCGAATCTTCAGCTGATGATACCCGGATCTCAAATCAATCTTAGAGAACACTCTAGCTCTGTGAAGTTGGTCAAACAAGTCATCAATACGGGGCAAAGGATAACGGTTCTTCATCGTAACCTTATTCAGCTTCCGATAATCGATAAACATGATAATGAATCCATCTTTCTTTTTCACAAACAACACCGGCGCACCCCTATGTGACACACTAGGCCGAATGAACCCCTTATATAGGAGTTCCTGAAGTTGCTCTTTCAATTCCTTCAACTCCGCTGGTGCCGTACGATAAGGTGGAGTAGAGATAGGCTGAGTGCCTGGCACCAAGTCAATACCGAAATCAACATACCTGTCAGGTGGCATGCCTGGCAGGTCTGCAAGAAATACGTCCGGAAAATCACGGACAACAGGAACAGAATCAACAGAAGGAGTCTCACTACTAACATCCCTCACAAAAGCAAGATAAGACTCACACCCTTTCTCAACCATACGCTGAGCCTTCAAATAAGAAATCACTCTGCTAGGCACATCCTCTATAGACCCTCTCCACTTAACTCTCGGAACTCCTGGCATAGCCAGGGTCACGGTCTTAGCATCACAATCAAGAATAGCATGACACGGGGATAACCAATACATGCCCAGTATCACATCAAAATCAACAATACTGAGTAACAACAAGTCCACTCAGGTCTCCAGACCACCAATAGATATAACACACGACCAAAACACGCGGTCCACAACAATAGTATAGCACACTGGAGTCGAAACATTAACAGACGTAACTAAAGACTCACCGGGCATATTCAGAAAGTGAGCAAAATACGACGAAACATAAGAGTATGTGGAACCAGGGTCAAATAAAGCCAAAGCATCACTGTGACAAACTAAGATAGTACCCGTAATCACCGCATCGAACGCCATGGCATCATACCTAGCTGGAAGTGCATAGATACGTGGTTGACCTCCACCTGCTCGACCTCCCCCTCTAGGGCGGCCTCTAGTTGCCTGAACACCATGCCTAGCTGCATGGGTAGGTGGTGAAGTGACTAGGGCTAATGTCGAGGGCTGAACCTTCTGCTGAGATGAACTACTAGTACGACGAGGACACTGTCTCCACCCATGTCCAAACTCTCCACACTCAAAACAACCACTTGGAGCTGGAGATGGAGATTGAAGAGAACCCATGCCACCATGACAACCAACAGACGAACCATGCATAGAAGAACCCTGATATGATGATGCTCTGGAGGAACTCTGAGCTGGAAGGGAACTAAAAGATGAATGTTCCGGATGAGAGTTGCGAGGGACCTGGCCCGAAGATGCAACACTGTAAGCTGGGCGAGCTGGCTGTGGAGGTCTAAATGGACGACCTCTGTTGTGCTGAAACTGCCCACTAGAAGGGGCACCAATGAAGCTACCTGATCCCCGAGGCCTCTTGGCCTCCCTCTCCTCACGCTCCTGCCTACGAACTGACTCAATATCCCGAGCAATGTCAACCACCTACTCAAATGTAGCTCCAGACACTCTCTCCCTGGTCATTAAAATCTGATGCTGATACGTGAGACCATCTACAAACCTCCTGATCCTCTCCATATCAGTAGGGACTAACTCTGAAGCATGTCTAGCCAACACAGAAAACTGCATCTCGTACTGCATACCTGACAACTCTCCCTGGCGCAGCTGCTCAAACTGCCTGCACTGCTCCTCTCTATGGGACTGAGGAACATACTTCTCCAAAAAGATTGTGGAGAACTGCTGCCAGGTGAGTGGTGCAGAACCAACCTGCCTACGCCTCTCAAGTGCCTCCCACCAAGTGAAAGCAGCACCAGCAAACTGAAATGTAGCAAATGAGACCCCACTGGTCATCAGAATACCAGTAGTACGGAGTATCCTCTGGCACTTATCCAGAAAACATTAGGCATCCTTACCCTCTATGCCGCTTAAAATTGGAGGCTGAAGTCTACTGAACCTCTCCAGCCTGCGCTGCTCATCCTCGGGCATATCTGGGAGTACATATTCCTGAACAGGGGAATTCGGCTAAGCTAGGACTGCCCCCGGTGCTTGAACACCCTGCACAGCCTGCTCAGTGTCCGAGCAACTGGAGTCTGAGTGCCTCCCCCGGCCTTAGATGTAACAGTAGTTACCATAGCAACCGCCTGAGCCAAACTGGTACACGGTGTCAGGATCTGAGCCAGGGTCTCCTGAAGAACTGGAATGACAATAGGCATTGTCGGTGCCAAAGCCTGTCCTGCTGAAGCACCCTCGGCGGGAACCTGATCCTGAATAGTAGGGGGACCCACTGGTACTATCTCGGATGCTACATGGGCTGGTCCTCTAACTCAACCACGGCATCGACCCCTCGTGATTCCCGCTGGTATTTGGTCACCTGATCCGTAATGCGTTTCTCACCATCTCTGAGAGAATTAAACAACAGTAGTTTAGATTTAAAGAACCAATGGAATGGCACGAAAGAGTTCAAGAAAATGAGATTTTTCCTAAAAGTTCTGTAGCCTCTCGAAGATAAGTACAGACGTCTCTGTATCAATCCGCAAGACTCTACTAAACCTGCTCAAGACCGTTGAGACATATGTAACATAAGGGCATGCCTTAACACCTATCATATGTGTGCATGTCAATCGAAATGGTCACCATGTGCATAAGGTCTCTTTGAAAATTGAGAGTCGCCATCTTAGTATAACTTCTATGTCCTCTTGGGACACCCCGCGGTAAGTAGCCCACTTTGTTCCTAGTATTACGACTTCCGGTGACGTGGTCTTGTATTGCAGTCAATACTTAGTATAGCAGAAGCATGAAAAACTCATAATTTTTTTTTCTTCTTACACCTCCACCCCATGTGTTAATTGTGTTTCTTAGCATGTGAATTCATTGTGTTAATTTCCCAACACTTGCTCGATAGCTGTGAGAGAACGTGTCCTCCTATGTGTCACAATAACACTTACTTTCTCATTAATACCCTTAATAGGCTCCCCGTCAAGGAAAAATGTACCTTTGAGGGATATCATAGCACAATGCCTACTTCTTATGTTTTCCTTCCTTTCATTAGCATCTGGGTACACCTCGAGTTAAGTTCCATGGAGAACTCATTAAGAACTTCTATATTGTCCCATTGGGCTCTGTTTCCTTTGCACTCTCAGCTTCTAGAACCATTGATTACGTCATTGTCATGTGCGGGGTGTTTTGCTATCCTTGGCATTTCACCTCCCTGGTTGGATATGAGTTTTATTTGTCTTTCTCCCCGGATCATCATGTTTCCCACTACAACCCCTCTAACTAATACATGATTTCATCCCCATGCTAAGATGTCTTAGCTATATAGTATCACTCGTAGAAGGTTGAGATTAGATGCTTCCAGGTTTCTGCACATAGCATGAGCATACTGAATGAGAAGACAAGTTGTCATATCTTTAGTTACCTCATACTGGGTCGATCATCGGGAAGGGTTAAGCTGTTTGGATGATGATAATCTCATAGGTGTTTGACTCCCTTTTTCACCCTCATGCACGTGGCATAGATCCTTTGTGTCAGTTAATGTTAGGAGTGTAATTCAACTTCATGTGGTTCTTTTAAAGTCTCTATCACATCCATGTTTCTAGAATCTTACCATTTTGAGCTAAACTTATTTTCCTTACACTCAAGGATAAGGAGACAACCGGTTTGTCATACTTGACCGCTCATCCGTAGAGCTTGTTGTCTCCAGGCAAGGCATATGTTGAGAGGGTCAAATGTTACTGTCCCATGCATAACTCGTAGCCTCCTAAGGATAACTGATGCTAGCATCTTCATCCTCCCAATCATGCCTCCCGTGTGTCTCATGTCTAGGAAAACCCACTTCTTTTAGATCTGAGGATCACATACATGGTTCCCACCGTACAAATACGTGCTAGTTACCTCTATGCTTCATTTGTCTAATAATTAATGTCATCACAACGATTAACGACGTCAACATTGTTAGTAGTAATCTTCGTGTCTCTTAACATATAACCTCATGAAAGACTTTGCTCAGCACATCAATGGGTTCCTGAATAATTCCAGCCCAGTCTTGAAACTACGTTGCTCCTTATTGTATTAGATCTATTTGGTATTGAAGGATCAAACGTGTCAAAGTCACCCGGTGATCACATGTATTCAATAGGTAATTTTATGGTCAATTTAGTGTAGCACATCTTGGAGTAATCGTGAAGGTCACCATAGGTTTAGTTTGAGTATTCCAGCAGAGATTTAGAATCTAGGAGGGGGAGCAGCTTATTCTCAAAATTTTCCCTGAAGATGTTATGTGAATTGATAATGAAGGGTACTTAAGCGCATCTCCTATTAGGTTGCACTAGGAGTATGATGTTTCGCAAGTATTCATGCTTTCATATGTCTATGTCTAAGAAGGTAGTTGGAAATCCTTTGTGTATCATCCTGGTGTAAATTATTGAAGGTGAAATTAATGGATAGTTAGCTTGTGCGATGTATCGAGATGTCATCCTTGTTAGGTAAGTTTAGGGGTTGGGATTGTTTCCGTGAATGTGTTATGGAAAGCCTTGTAGGTCGAGGAAGCCACATGCGAAACGGAAAAATTAAATGAAAGAAAAATACCCTCGTTGGTTTGAATAAGTCAGGTAGTTGAAAGTTGCCATCTCTAAGTAGTTGCGTTCTGTATCATATTTTGTGTAAAGCTACCATACTCCCCTAATTACCCTACTATTGTCACTTCTCAAATTTGTACCACATTTGTATATGTTGTGATTAGTTGGGTCATGTGCAACCCCTTGAAATAGCTGAATTATGTACAACTCATGTAATAGTTGAATTATGTGCAAATTTGTTGTGTTAATTGAACTATGTACAACTTGTTGAGGTAATTGAGTTATATGCAACCTGTTGAGATAACCGGGTTATGTGCACGTTGTTGGAGTAACTGAAAATGTATGGAATTGGTTAAAAATGTGTTTCGGGGGCTCTCTGACAGGTAGATAGGCCTAATTATAAAGGAAACTCTGACGAAATTTTCAAAAAATATCGGAGTTAGTGAAAATTGAGGGTTGGCATGTTGTATTTTCTAACCCAAGTAAATTCCCCAATCCTCATTCGAGGACGAATGATCTTAAGTGGGGGAGGATGTAAGGACCCGTAAAATTCCTTAACTAAAAATGATGCCCGATTAGATCCCTATGTTGTTATAACTGTAGACATTCTTCACAGAGAGCGGACCTTTAGGATTGAAAAGTACCCCAAGACCTAAAAGATAAAATTTTATAGAATTGCGCAGATCTGCGGTCCACTATGCGATCGCAAATCAGATATGCGGACCGCATAGCGGTCGCATCCCTGGACAGCTATGCGGCCCAAGATGCGATCGTATTTTGGGAATGCGGACCGCATAGCTGTCGCATCCTTGCACCTCCATTTTTGCGGAGGAGGTTATGTGACGCAGTATGCGAACGCATAACAGGTACGCGGACCGCATAGTGGTCGCATACATGGGCCGTCCGGTTTCCATTTTGGCCCATTTGAGTGATCGAAAAATTTCCACATCCCATCAAAGCTATTTGTAGCTTCCTTGGGCACGCTGGATTCTACCGGCGATTCATCAAGGACTTCTCCAAGATCGCCAACCATCTCTGTAAGTTACTTGAAAAAGATAACCCATTTGTATTTTCTGATAATTGCAGGGTGTCTTTTTAGGAACTGAAGAAGCGGTTAGTCACAGCACCAATTATAGTTTCCCCCAACTAGGAGCAACCATTCGAACACATGTGCAATGCTACTGACTACGCTGTGGGAGTCATGTTGGGTCAACGCAAAGACAAAATCGTGCACCTCATTTACTACGCAAGTAGGACTTTGAGTGGTGCTCAGCTAAACTACCCGGTAACCGAAAAGGAAATGTTGGTTGTCGTGTTCGCCTTTGACAAGTTCAGATCTTACTTGATCGGGTTGAAGGTGATCGTGTACACTGATCATGCAGCCATTCGATACTTAGTTGATAAGAAAGATTCTAAGTCGCGCCTAATTCGTTGGGTGTTGCTTCTTCAAGAGTTTGACTTGGAGATTCGTGACCGCAAGGGCACAGAGAACCAAGTCGCTGACCATTTGTCACGCCTTGAAGGTGCTGAAAATGTGATTGAGTCTGAGGATATTCTAGAAACCTTTCCAAATGAGCAGTTACTAGCCACAAGTGTGGAAGACGTGCCATGGTATGCAGATATTGCAAACTACCTAGCTAGCGACATTGAACCTTATGAACTCTCCTCTGTTCAAAAGAAATGATTCTATCGTGACTGCCGCAATTACTATTGGGACGAACCTCATTTGTTTAGAATCTACATTGATAACATGATTTGGAGATGCGTCCCCGAGATAGAAAAATTTTCTGTTTTGCAGGCTTGTCACGTGTCACCATATGGAGGACATTTTGGAGGAGTTCGGACACCAGCAAAGGTGTTAGAGGCCAGTTTTTACTGGCCAACTATTTTCAAGAATTCTCACCAATGGGTGAAGGGTTGTAACGAGTGCCAAAGAACGGGAAACATATCTTGTCGACATGAGGTACCAATGAACCCAACTCAAGAAGTTGAGGTGTTTGATGTATGGGGAATTGATTTCATGGGTCCCTTTGTCAGTTCCTATGGCAATGAGTACATACTTGTTGATGTAGCTTACATGTCTAAATGGATGGAAGCTGCAGCGTTTCCCACCAATGATGCAAGAGTGGTGGTGGGATTCTTGAAGAAAAACATTTTCACCCGATTCCGTATTCCAAGGGCCATCATTAGTGATGGAGGCATGCACTTCTGCAATCGTGCCTTCGAGAAGTTACTGGCAAAATATGATGTGCGCCACAAGGTGGCAACACCGTATCACCCGCAAACAAGTGGGCAGGTTGAAGTCTCAAACCGTGAGATAAAGAGTGTGCTGACCAAAACAGTGAATGTCACAAGAACTGATTGGACGAAGAAACTTGACGATGCACTCTGGGCCTATAGGACCGCATTTAAAACATCGATAGGTATGTCTCCATACAAATTGGTATTTGGTAAGGCATGTCACTTGCCCGTGGAGTTGGAACATCGAACTTGGTGGGCATTGAAGTAGTTGAACTTGGATATAGATGTTGCGGGTGCAAATCGAGCAACAGAGTTGCATGAGTTGGAGGAATTTCGATATCAAGCTTTTGAAAGCTCAAGGTTATATAAGGAGAGAACGAAGAGGCTGCATGACAAAAACATTGTGGACAGAAATTTCAAACCTGGAGACAATGTGTTACTGTATAATTCAAGATTGAGATTGTTTCCTGGTAAGCTTAAGTCCCGATGGTCTGGACCATTTAAAGTGGTCACAGTGTTTCCCTCTAGGGATGTGGAAATAGAAATTGAAGATGGGTCCAATGCCTTCAAGGTTAATGGACAAAGGCTAAAATTGTATGTGAGAATGAATGAGACGAGAGAATTGTCTATGGTGCATCTCTTTGAACCACAAAGGTTGAGCGAGCCTTAAATATGCTCAGTCTACATCGTGCCGCGATGTTAGATCAAGCGCTTTACGGGAGGCAACCCATTGATTGTTGTACTCGTCATGCCGCAACGTTTAATCAAGCGTTGCGTGGGAGGCAACCCATGATGGTAGTGTTTTCTCTTGTTATTATGTAGTAATTGATGTAGTTGAGTCTGACAATTTTTCGAGTGTGCAGGACTAGCTAGGTGGTGTGTGAGCAAAAGCCTGGGGCAATAAACAACTCTGGTAAGGTTAAAACAAGGTAAAAACACAGCAACAGTCGAAATCAGGCCACCGCGACCGCGGCGTATCGCGGCACGACCGCAGTGACATCTGGAGAATGAATTTTTTCTCGTACGTCCGTCACCGCGGCCGCGGTGAACTGCGGCGTGACCACGGTAAAACAGGCCATCTGAACCCACCGTGACCGCGGCAGGAGAATCTGCGCCCAGGTATTTTTTTTTTTTTAATTTTTTGCTTTTCCTTCTTCTTTCTTTTATTTTCTTTTAAACCCTCTTTCTCCCATAACTTCCCTCTCACCCGACCCACTACCCTCACCTCCCCCTAATTTCTCTTAAACTATCTCCCTCTCCCAGAAACAAACAAAACCCACGCCCCTCCTCCTTCTTCTTCCTCTTCCCACAAGACCACTTACCTTCCCTTCTCCCAACAGCAAGAACAACCACCTTCTCCCTACCTCATCTCCCACATTCCCCCATTTTTTTCTTCTCCCTCTTCATTCAAGTAAGTTTTTTTCTTTTTCTCTTCTTCTTTTTAATTTTTGCTTTTACGTTTGCTATTGAGTAGTAGATCATTGTGTATTATTGTGTAATGGCAGTTACCCACCACTTTTTACTTGTTGTATGGTGGGTGTGCCCACTTTAGGTTGATTTGTAATTTTTGGGGCTTGATTAACAACGGTGGAAGCTTTATGTGTGGTGGCGTTGTGTGTTGATATGTGTGTGTTGAAGGTTTGGGAGGAATTAATCTATATGGGGGCCAATGTGGGTTAGTTGTGTTGAAAGTTGGGAGGATTTACTCTAGATGGGGGCTAATATGTGTCCGTTTTGTTGCAATTTGGGGACAATGTAGTATAAATGGGACCAATGTATCTTTGTTAACAATTATGCCCACATAGTGTTTGTAAATTGGCCCCATTGGGAAAGTTTTGGCTGTTTTGTGACCATCGTGGTGGTGAAGTCTAAGTAATCACCCGATAGGCACGCTTTTTGGGCACCCTCTAACTTTTGTCCCTCATTTATCGCAGGTATTGTGGCACCCCACAAGCACCGAACCACTGAGGGGACAAGTCGCTTTGATTCGTCCCGATTCGAGTCCAAAGAAGCTGAGGACCGGTTTGGAGCCAAGTCTGATAAAAATTTGTTACACGAGGTGCCAATAGAAAGGGTCGCCTTACAAATTGAAAACCCATCTATGTTTGATGAAATCCAAAGGCGCCAGTTGGACATATTATTTTAGGAACCGGAGGAGCAAACATTATGATAGTCCGGGAGTTCTATGCAAATTGCCCGGAGCATATGCTCCGGTCAGTTACTGTCAGGAGGACGACGGTGGATTCCTCCGTGGATGCTATACGACGAGCTTATAGGCTGACGTCCTTCACAGGAGATATCGATTACTATCAAGCCTAACAGACTCCACCAGTCAACTGGCCAATGCTAGTTGAGTCCATCTGTCGAGGAGGGAGGCCTACTTGGGTGAAGGAGAACATCACTCTGAACTCTAGTTCCTTCACCTGGGAGGCTAAGTGCTGGTTCACGCTGATCTATAGTCGCTTCTTACCCACCAGCAACACCACCGATGTTAATGGTTCTCGGGCAGTGATGGTCTGGTGCTTTGTGAATGGGATGGAATTTGATATAGCTCGGGTAATTGGTGATGAGATGTTTATCAGGTCGCCTGACTGACAAAGGGGCTCTAGTTTCCCTCTCTAGTCACGCGATTGTGCAAGATGGCTAATGTTCCCGACAGGCCCGGTGATGGTAAATTGCAAAAGAAAGTCCCGTTCAGAGCTGGGAAGATCAATGTGGGCAAATATGTTGCGGCACCCATAGAGATTGATGACGAGGATGAGATCATTCCTCCTGCTGCACCACCTTGGATGTCCCATGATGGGGCAGGTCCCTCTCGGTCCCGGTCTGGTCCCAGGTTGTCAACTCTTGATGAGGATGTAGTTCCATGTGCGTGTGAGTTGTTGGCGCATCATATTCTGTGTTGTCATTTGATACCTAGAACTTGCCATGGGTGTGTACAAAACGAAATAGAAGTTTGCTCAGTCTTAGAAAGGATATAGGCATTTCTTTGTTAAGCAAGACATAAATGTTTCTCCACCTGAAAGCAATTAACCATAGTTAACCCCTTTAAGCTTATAAGCTTGTTCTTTGATAACCACATAACGAACCATACTCAGTTGTTTGAATAGCTTGTCTATTTAAACCCTGTACCTCCCATGAGCACTTGAATTATTAGAAAATGTGTAAAAGTCAAAGTGTGGGGTGGTGGTTTCGGTTGAAAAGAGAAATAGAAGGAATAGGATGAAAGGTGCAAAAGTGAAAAGGAAATAAAATGCAAAAGTGAAAACCACTTAGAAAAAAAAAAGAGTTGCACCTGAAAAGATTGGGGTAATTGTGAAGCAAAGTGTGGTGAAAGTGCTGGCCAACAATGAAAATGAGCTGAATGTTGGTGTAAGTGTATTAAAAGTGCATAGGGAGGTTAGTCACTATAACCAAATACATCCTACTCGTCCCTTAGCCTACATTACAACCAAATAAATACCTATTGATCTTAGACTGAATAGATTCGATTAGTAGAGTATTACAATACGGGCAAGCTTATGGCGTGTCAATGAGGCACATGAATGTTTTTTGTTGAGAGTGAGTGAATTCTTTCAATTTAAAGATCCTGCTATTCTTGATCTTATCTTTTGTGGAACTACTCTAAATTGTGTGATGTGAGGGCATGTAATTCATGAAGAAAAGGTAAATCTTAAATAGCCAGGGGCATTACATTAGGAGACTGGGTATTGGTAGAGCTAAGCCTACGTCCATGCTGCTGCAACTTTTTGATAGGACGGTAAAGAGACCGTCAGGTATTCTCGATGATGTTTTGGTGCAAGTGGGGAAGTTTGTGTTCCCTGCTGATTTTGTGATCTTAGAATGTCGTGTGGATGAGGAGATTCCCATAATCTTGGGAAGGCCATTTTTGGCCACAGGCAGAGCTCTTATTGATTGTGAGACCGGGGAGCTCAAGATGAGGCTTAATAATGAAGAAATCACATTCAACGTGCAAAGCTCCATGATGCGACCAAGTGAGTTCGCCAACTGCTCTCTAATTGATGTCGTGGATGTGATAGTAGAAGAATATGATGCATCCTTGGCTATTGAGGACCCCCTTGCAGCATGTTTGATGAACTTGGATGATGTAAATGGTGAGGAATTGGCAGAGTGGGTGCTAGCATTAGAAGGTAAAGGGGTCTGGCTGAGGGATCTCGAATTTGAACCATTGCACTTAGAGAAAAGAGAGAGCCCGCCAGCTAAACCCTCTGTGGAAGAACCACACAAATTAGAGTTGAAACCATTGCCAGCTTATCTCAAGTATGCATTTCTAGGCCCTAATTCTACACTACATGTTATTATCTCATCCAGTTGTTAGATGTGCAGGCAAATCAGTTACTACAGGTACTCTCAGAGTGCAGGACTTCCATTGGTTGGACCGTGGCATAAATCAAAGGGATAAGCCCAGCATACAGCATGCATAAGATTCTCTTGGAAGAGGGGCACAGACCTTCCAGGGAACACCAAAGGCGCTTGAACCCGAATATGAAGGAAGTGGTGAAGAAGGAAATTATCAAGTGGTTAGATGCGGGAATTATTTTCCCCATCTTTGACAGCAGCTGGGTAAGCCCAATGCAATGTGTCCCAAAAAAGGGTGGTATGACGATGGTAAAGAATGACTAGAATGAATTGATATCCACAAGAACCGTCACAGGCTAGGAGAATATGCATGGATTACAGGAAGTTGAATCTAGCCACCCGAAAAGACAACTTCCCACTTCCCTTCATTGATCAAATGCTTGATAGGCTTGCAGGTAGGTCTCACTTATGTTTCCTAGACGGATATTCAGGGTACAATCAGATTTGAATTGCCCCGGAGGATAGGGAAAAGACCTCTTTCACATTCCCCTATGGGGTGTTTCCCTTCAGGAGGATGCCATTTGGCCTCTGCAATGCACCTTCCAATATTCCAATGGTGCATGATAGCCATCTTCACTTACATGGTGGAAGATATCATGGAGGTATTCATGGATGATTTCTTAGTAGTGGGAGATTCATTCGATGAGTGCCTAGCAAATTTAACCCGTGTCTTGAAGAGGTGCATCGAGACGAATCTTGTGCTGAATTGGGAGAAGATCCATTTTATGGTACAAGTAGGAATTGTCTTGGGGCACTTGGTGTCGAGTAAAGGGATTGAGGTGGACAGAGCCAAAGTTGATGTGATCGAAAAATTTCCACCTCCCACATCGGTCAAAGCTATTTGTAGCTTCCTTGGGCACGCCGGATTCTACCGGCGATTCATCAAGGACTTCTCCAAGATCTCCAACCCTCTCTGTAAGTTACTTGAAAAAGATAACCCATTTGTGTTTTCTGATAATTGCAGGGTGGATTTTTAGGAACTGAAGAAGCGGTTAGTCACAACACCAATTATAGTTGCCCCCAATTGGGAGCAACCGTTCGAACTCATGTGCGATGCTACTGACTACGTTGTGGTAGTCATGTTGGGTCAATGCAAATACAAAATCATGCACCTCATTTACTACGCAAGTAGGACTTTGAGTGGTGCTCAACTAAACTACCCGGTAACCGAAAAGGAAATGTTGGTTGTCGTGTTCGCCTTTGACAAGTTCAGATCTTACTTGATCGGGTCGAAGGTGATCGTGTACACTGATCATGCAGCCATTCGATACTTAGTTGATAAGAAAGAGTCTAAGTCGCGCCTAATTCGTTGGGTGTTGCTTCTTCAAGAGTTTGACTTGGAGATTCGTGACCGCAAGGGCACGGAGAACCAAGTCGCTGACCATTTGTCACGCCTTGAAGGTGCTGAAAATGTGATTGAGTCTGAGGATATTCTGGAAACCTTTCCAAAGAAGCAGTTTCTAGCCACAAGTGTGGAAGATGTGCCATGGTATGCAGATATTGTAAACTACCTAGCTAGCGGCATTGAACCTTATGAACTCTCCTATGTTCAAAAGAAATGATTCTATTGTGACTGCCGCAATTACTATTGGGACGAACCTCATTTGTATAGAATCTACATTGATAACATGATTTGGAGATGCGTCCCTGAGATAGAACAATTTTCTGTTTTGCAGGCTTGTCACGCGTCACCATATGGAGGACATTTTGGAGGAGTTCGGACACCAGCAAAGGTGTTAGTGGCCAGTTTCTACTGGCCAACTATTTTCAAGGATGCTCACCAATGGGTGAAGGGTTGTAACGAGTGCCAACGAACGGGAAACATATCTTGTCGACATGAGGTGCCAATGAACCCAATTCAAGAAGTTGAGGTGTTTGATGTATGGGGGATTGATTTCATGGGTCCTTTTGTCAGTTCCTATGGCAATAAGTACATACTTGTTTATGTAGCTTACATGTCTAAATGGACTGAAGCTGCAGCGTTTCCCACCAATGATGCAAGAGTGGTGGTGGGATTCTTGAAGAAAAACATTTTCACCCGATTCCGTATTCCAATGGCCAGCATTAGTGATGGAGGCACGCACTTCTGCAAGCATGCCTTCGAGAAGTTACTGGCAAAATATGATGTGAGCCACAAGGTGGCAACACCGTATCACCCGCAAACAAGTGGGTTGGTTGAAGTCTCAAATCGTGAGATAAAGAGTGTGTTTACCAAAACAGTGAATGTCACAAGAACTGATTGGGCGAAGAAACTTGATGATGCACTCTGGGTCTATAGGACCGCAATTAAAACACCGATAGGTATGTCTCCATACAAATTGGTATTTGGTAAGGCATGTCACTTGCCCGTGGAGTTGGAACATCAAACTTGGTGGGCATTGAAGTAGTTGAACTTAGATATAGATGTTGCGGGTGCAAATCGAGCAACAGAGTTGCACGAGTGTGAGGAATTTCGATATCAAGCTTTTGAAAGCTCAAGGTTATATAAGGAGGGAACAAAGAGGCTGCATGACAAAAACATTGTGGACAGAAATTTCAAACCTGGAGACAATGTGTTACTGTATAATTCAAGATTGAGACTGTTTCCTGGTAAGCTTAAGTCCCGATGGTCTGGACCATTTAAAGTGGTCACAGTGTTTCCCTCTGGGGATGTGGAAATAGCAATTGAAGATGGGTCCAATGCCTTCAAGGTTAATGGCCAAAGGCTAAAACTGTATGTGAGAATGAATGAGACGAGAGAATTGTCTGTGGTGCATGTCTTTTAACCACAAAGGTTGAGCGAGCCTTAAATGCGCTCAGTCTGTGTCGTGCCGCGATGTTAGATCAAGCGCTTTATGGGAGGCAACCCATTTATTGTTGTACTCGTCGTGCCACAACGTTAAATCAAGCACTGCGTGGGAGGCAACCCATGATGGTAGTGTTTTCTCTTGTTATTATGTAGTAATTGATGTAGTTGAGTCTGACAATTTTTTGAGTGTGCAGGAATAGCTAGGTGGTGTGTGTGCAAAATACTGGGGAAATAAACAACTCCAGTAAGGTTAAAACAAGGTAAAATCACAGCAAAAGTCGAAATCAGGCCACCGCGACCGCGGCGGATTGCGGCTAGACCACAGTGACATCTGGAGAATGAAATTTTTTTCTCGTGCGTCCATCACCACAGTCGCGGTGAACTGCAGCGCGACCACGGTAAACAGGCCCTCTGATCCCACCGCGACCGCGGCAGGCGAATCTGCGCCCAGGTATTTTTTTTTTAATTTTTTGCTTTTCCTTCTTCTTTCTTTTATTTTCTTTTAAACCCTCTTTCTCCTATAACTTCCCTCTCACCCGACCCACTACCCTCACCTCCCCCTAATTTCTCTCAAACTATCTCCCTCTCCCAGCAACAAACAAAACCCACGCCCCTCCCCCTTCTTCTTCCTCTTCCCACAAGACCACTTACCTTCCCTTCTCCCAACAGCAAGAACAACCACCTTCTCCCTCCCTCATCTCCCTCATTCCCCCATTGTTTTCTTCTCCCTCTTATTTCAAGTAAGTTTTTTTCTTTTTCTCTTTTTATTTTTAATTTTTGCTTTTATGTTTGCTATTGAGTAGTAGATCTTTGTGTATTATTGTGTAATGGTAGTCACCCACCACTTTTTACTTGTTTTATAGTGGGTGTGCCCACTTTCGGTTGATTTGTAATTTTTGGGGCTTGATTAACAACAATGGAAGCTTTATGTGTGGTGGCGTTGTGTGGTGGTATGTGTGTGTTGAAGGTTTGGGAGGAATTAATCTATATGGGGGCCAATATGGGTCAGTTGTGTTGAAAGTTGGGAGGATTTACTCTAGATGGGGGCTAATATGTGTCCGTTGTGTTGCAATTTGGGGACAATGTAGTATAAATGGGACCAATGTATCTTTGTTAACAATTATGCCCACATAGTGTTTGTAAATTGGCCCCATTGGGCAAGTTTGGGCTGTTGTGTGACCATCGTGGTGGTGAAGTCTGAGTAATCACCCGATAGGCACGCATTTTGGGCACCCTCTAACTTTTTTCCCTCATTTATTGCAGGTATCATGGCACCCCGCAAGCGCCGAAACACTGAGGGGACAAGTCGCTTTGATTCGTCCCGATTCAAGTCCAAAGCAACTGAGGACCGGTTTGGAGCCAAGTCTGATAAAAATTTGGTACACGAGGTGCCAATAGAAAGGGTCACCTTACAAATTGAAAACCCATCTATGTTTGATGAAATCCAAAGGCCCCAGTTGGACATATTATTTGAGGAACCGGAGGAGCAAACATTATGATGGTCGGGGAGTTCTATGCAAACTGCCCGGAGCATATGCTCCGGTCAATTACTGTCAGGAGTACGACGGTGGATGCCTCTGTGGATGCTATATGACGGGCTTATAGGCTGACGTCCTTCTTAGGAGATATCGATTGCTATCAGACCTAACATACTCCACCAGTCAACTGGACAATGCTAGTTGAGTCCATCTGTCTAGGAGGGAGGCCTACTTGGGTGAAGGAGAACATCACTCTTAACTCTAGTTCCTTCACCTGGGAGGCTAAGTGCTGGTTCACGCTGATCTATAGTCACTTCTTACCCACCAGCAACACCACCGATGTTAATGGTCCTCGAGCAGTGATGGTCTGGTGCTTTGTGAATGGGATGGACTTTGATATAGCCCGGGTAATTGGTGATGAGATGTTTATCAGGTCGCCTGACTGACAAAAGGGCTCTACTTTCCCTCCCTAGTCACGCGATTGTGCAAGATGGCTAATGTTCCCGACAGGCCCGGCGACGGTAAATTGCAAAAGAAAGTCCCGTTTAGAGCTGGGAAGATCAATGTGGGCAAAGATGTTGCGGCACCCATAGAGATTGATGACGAGGATGAGATCATTCCTCCTGCTGCACCACCTTGGATGTCCCGTGATGGGGCAGGTCCCTCTCGGTCCCGGTCTGGTCACAGGTTGTCAACTCTGGTTGAGGATGTAGCTGGCTTGCGCTTCTCTGTGGATGCCATTCATGTCCGGAAGGATGTTATGTCCACCTGCCAGGCTAGGTCGGAAAAGAGCTTCATGGCGTGGTTCTGTGATTTAGGGAGGGCCTTCCATGTGGACCCTTCCACCGTTTCTGAATACTCACCAGGGAAGTCTCCTTACCCCTCTGTACTTTCATTGCTAATTGACAATGGGGACATGCCAAATTTTTATGTGTGGGGTGGGGGACTTAATTGTTGTTGTTGTATTGGTGAACTTGTTGTTTTGTTTTTGTGTATATAATTGGTTTAGTTGTGTTTCTTTTAGTCAACTTGGCCCAAAGATGGACACCTTCCGACGGGTCTCTTGAGGGCAGTAAGTCGAAATGTTTAAAAAAAAAATTGAAAATGTAGGGACTCTTCCTGATGACGGACCACTTAGACAGTCTTCTTGAGGGAAGTTAGTCTAAAGAAAATACCAAAAAGATTTTTTATTTTTCTTTTAGGTAGTGTAGTAACTCCCCCTTGGTTTTTTGTTTTACCACGGTTCTTTTCCAAGGGTTTAGCTTGAACCGGGTGTAGTTAGGTTTTTCTTTTTGTTGTAGTTATTTGGATTCTCTTGGGCGAGAAGGGTAAGTCAAGAATGGAACCCTCGGTGTGTAACACCTGAAAATCAAAACAAACTCTAAGGTGTGACACTTAGGCTCATTTGTGGACTCTTGGATAATGCCTTAATTTTGCACACTATAACTGACTTGAATAATCTCGTGAGTGTGTTGATGAACCAATTTGGATTGGATTTTGTTCCATGTGCGTGTGAGTTGTTGGCGCATCATATTCTGTGTTGTCATTTGATACCTGGAACTTGCCATGGGTGTGTACAAAACGAAATAGAAGTTTGCTCAGTCTTAGAAAGGATATAGGCATTTCTTTGTTAAGCTAGACATAAATGTTTCTCCACCTGAAAGCAATTAACCATAGTTAACCCCTTTGAGCTTATAAGCTTGTTCTTTGATAACCACATAACGAACCATACCCGGTTGTTTGAATAGCTTGTCTGTTTAAACCATGTACCTCCCATAAGCACTTGAATTGTTAGAAAATGTGTAAAAGTCAAAGTGTGGGGTGGTGGTTTGGGTTGAAAAGAGAAATAGAAGGAATAGGATGAAAGGTGCAAAAGTGAAAAGGAAATAAAATGCAAAAGTGAAAACCACTTAGAAAAAAAAAAGAGTTGCACCTGAAAAGATTGGGGTAATTGTGAAGCAAAGTGTGGTGAAAGTGCTGGCCAACAATGAAAATGAGCTGAATGTTGGTGTAAGTGTATTAAAAGTGCATAGGGAGGTTAGTCACTATAACCAAATACATCCTACTCGTCCCTTAGCCTACATTACAACAAAATAAAGACCTATTGTTCTTAGACTGAATAGACTCGATTAGTAGAGTATTATAATACGGGCAAGCTTATGGCGTGTCAGTGAGGCAGATGAATGTTTTTTGTTGAGAGTGAGTGAATTCTTTCAAGTTAAAGTTCCTGCTATTCTTGATCTTATCTTTTGTGGAACTACTCTAAATTGTGTGATGTGAGGGCATGTAATTCATGAAGAAAAGGTAAATCTTAACCACTATATAGAGTACTTTGAGGAAGTAAGAGTGTGGCATGGCATATAGAGTCTCCACTTGAGGCGTAGATGTTACACAGCTGGGGTTGTTACTTGTAAAATGACAGGTTGTGACACCAAAGGGTGATGCTTAAGATGATTAGGCCTTAGAGTGTGGTTTAGTTGCTTGAGGATGAGCAAAGGTTTAAGTGTGGGGTGTTGATAATACGTAAATTAGACTATAGTTTCGCCTCTAATGAACCACACTTTATGATGTTTTTAATGTAAATATTGATAACAAAATGCTCTGATTAGTGTTTTTCGTGTTGTGCAGGATATATTCTACGAGAAGAGAACTTTGGAGCAATTTGGAGTCAATTAGGGAAGCTTGAGGCCAATCAAAAAGATACTCGTTGGATTGCACAAGAAAAAGAGTCAAAGTTAGCTGAAGCAAGGTCCACTGCGGCCGCGGTTGACCGCGGATGGACTGCGATGGAGGTCAACGATTTAATAAATCACTGAAGACGACCGCGGGCGAATGCTGGAAATTCTGGAAATTCAAGGACTTAAGTGCAAAACACGGGATTTATTTGCCAAAACCCTATATAAACATTGTAAATCCGCCCAAGAGGGGATTATCTCTATTTTTAGGCTCAAGTAGGAGGCAAACTCATTGTGAGAAGACAAGCATCAATAGAGTTTTATTTTCTTCCTCTTTTCATCATTATTTTTTAGTATTATGAATTATCTTGGGTTTTTGTTATTGTTTAGCATGAGTAGCTAATTTCATTATTCTAAGGTTGTTGGTGGAACCCGTTGGGGATGAACAAAGTGTGGAATTAATATGGTTTCATTTGTTTTAATTTATATTTGTTCAACTACATTATTGGTGTAGTTGATTGAAGGGCCCTCAATCAATTGTGCCTATGTGCTACGTATCTACTTCAGAGAGAGTGCGTATGTAGGAAGTTGTTTGAACAACACCACTCCCAGAGTATAGGCGAGAGTCATAATCGAGGGTTTAGAGGTTGGATTTGAAATAACGATACCTCGGGTGCAGTCTAAGTAAACCGTAATGCAATATAGCTAGCGTAACTTGAGAAAGTGCGTCTAGTAAATTATCATACTTACTCGAGAAAGATTTGTGATAACTAGAGTTTTCATGATTGATATAAAGAAAATTATACCAAAACTATAGTAAATACAGAAGAAGGGAGTTCACCAACGGGGGAAACCATAACCTTAGATCCTTAATCCAATTGTTTACATCCCATTTTAGTTAATCTTTAGTTAGTTATTAATTTTTTTTAACTGCAGTAGTATAAAACCAACACCAAGTGATAATTACAACGTTTGAGAAAGTTGACTAGTAAGAAGCGGTAATCTAACAATCACAGTTGATACGTTGATTCCCTATGGGATTCGACTCTGGCATAATACCCCGGATTATATTTGCAATGCCCGCGTTGTCTTTGATCACCCCTCCCTATTCTTCACAATAACTTGTTGTGTGTGCGTAAATGTTTCAATAATCAATGTTTGGAAAAAAAATTGATGATGTGGGAAAATTGCGTCTTGGGGATTTAACTCACAAAATAAGTGTCGAGAACAAGTGTTGGGAAATTTTTGTAGGTATTAAGTGTGCAATGTCTGATTTTAGCTTTTGAAGCTCGATAAGTTGGGTGGGTCAATTTTTGACTGAGGATGATGAACTTTGCGGTCCGCATAACTAGACTGCGGCTCGCGGAGTCGTCGTATTTTGGTGCCATGGGTAGCTTACTAAAAAGACCTTCTGCGGTTGGCTTTGCGATCACATAATCCTTTCACGGACCGCGAAAGTGCCGCAAACTGAGGCAAATAATATGCCACATCTGGAATGGCACCAAAGAAGTCTTTCGTATTGCGATCACCTCCCACTCAAGGAAACAAACGGGTTGTTGCCCTAAGCTAACAAGCACAACAATCCAAACGCCCAAGGCCTGAAACAGCCAGAAGCATATCTGAGCACTCCTCCCAATCTGAAGAGGAGGAGGCATAGACTGATCTTATGCCATACATTGATCTCCATGCTGAAACACGACGAAAAAGTGGTGATGATATCCGGTTTGGGTTTCCCGGTTCTTGGTACCTGTACAAAGATGGCTTAGCAAAGAGAAAAATCCTTGAACATAAGCAGCTAGGACTGAATAGTTTAAAACAACATTACCCGCATGTTCTTGAAAATATTCAAAAGAGGCAATGGGAGTTCTTCACTCAAGCCCTGGGGGAGTATAACAAGACGCTCATGAGAGAATTCTATGTTGCTTATGCTGCCTCCAGGAATGCTGAGCAGAAGCGGAACCATGTATTCTTGCAGTCTATCCAAGTTCAAGGGGTCCAATTACTCTGTGATGTCGCGTCAATCAACAACAAATATTTTGAGGATTGGTCGCCAGGCACGGCTGAATATGATGCCAAACTTTCCAATAAGGAATCCGAGCGTGCTTGGGTTGCTTCCGTCATAGCCAAGGGAAATCCCTCCTGGATAGCTCTGTTCCAAATGATTTACAAGAGGGATCTCATCCAGGAAGGCCGATATTAACTCAGTTTTGTCTTCTCTCGTGTATTGCCTACTAGAAATGAAATTGATATAAGCCTCGAGAAGGAAATCCTCATTGCATGCATCATGAAGGGCATCAAAGTTAATGTGCGAAAAATTATATTCCGGGAGATTGGAATCACAGCGAATAAAAAAGAAATATCACTCCCCTTCCCATGTTTGATCGATGCTTTGTGTAAAGCTGGAGAAGTGCCTCCTATCCCAAAACATGACTGCATCGAAAAGGCTGTTCAAGATATTGACATCACCCCGATCACTGGTACCGCAGAAAAAGTGATAGACAACCCACCAGAGACTTCATACACTCCTCCATCAGACTCAACAACACTCGCTGCTCCCTAAATGCATGACACTTCTGCACCAGCCACCTCCACATCCAATCCTAGGCCAACCACTACACAGCCACCTGCTTTCTTACCAGCTCTATCAAAGCTTAGTCTACTGGCATAACATGCCAATGCTAAAGTAGACAGACTTATAAAATAACTTCCTGCTCTTATCCGGCAAGCGCTGGCCCTTATCCAAGCCTCAGTGAGCATTCTTCTACAACGACATCAATCCTATGAAGATCGACTTAATCACTTTGAAGTGCGCCTTAAGAGGGTTGAGCGAGGCGAAGCTGGAGATATGCCTCAACTCCAAAAAGATGTTGTTGAGCTGAAATCAGAGCTGCACAAGATGAAAAATTTGGAGTTTGATTTGACCTCCCTTCTTCTGGAGGAAGGGGAGAAGGCCACTGGTACCTCCCACATTCTGAGCTTGGACCTTGATTTTACCAACATCATAACAGCTCTGGAGGCTCAGGGTACTGAGGCTTCAAAAACATCAGCCTCTGTTGTGCACATTGACACTCATTTAGAGGAGGAATCCAGAGGGTCTGAGGGGGAGACTGCTGAGGGAGACACTAAGGAGGAGGAGACTGATGAGGAGGCATTTATTGAGGATAATGATGATCAACGGGACAGCAAAGGCAAACAAATCGATGTCTCTACAGATGCACAAGGTGAGGAGAAAGCAGATGTGTAGACAACAATTGAACATTCCATTACAGACATGGTCGCCAAGGCCACCCCTTCGACCGCGCATCCATCACTAAGTGAGGCTAGAAGATCCTAGGTCCCAGACCCAGCTTCACAGTAGGTGGAGCTTCCTATTATTCCCTCAGACACTACCACACAGTCCGAGGTTCCACTTGTTGCGTCCACAGGGCCAGCATATAACCCCACAGCTGCACCAGATGTTCCAGCCCCTCCTAGCGCCTAGTGTGCCCCAGGAAGCCCCTAATCCTTGGTCTTACTTTCTCAATGCATGCTTTTGGTTGGGAGTGGGGTAGTCATTTTTTTGTGCGAAACTTGTATATAAACTCTTTACTTTAAAAGTGTATATTGGTAGATAGAAATGAATTCCCTGGATTTTCTTCGTCGGGTTCTTTCCCAAGGGTGTAATAGTAGAACCATGGAGGTAGCACAAAAGTTTTTGACTAGTTTGGTGTTGTTGTTCTGGCTTCAAGCATGTAATAAATTTTTGTTGAATAAATTGCACCCTTCTAATTTTGTAAATAAACGCTTAGTCATTCTTGTAACGACCCGACCGGTCGTTTTGAGATCCAACGCGCCGTTCAGTAGTTGGGGGTCATGAACAGATTTATTTTGGGTATTGTGACTTGTTTGTATGGTCAGAGTTGAAATTCAGGAGGTTCGGAGTTAAATTGAAAGGAAAATTCTCATTTCAGAAGCATTAAGTTAAAGAAATTGAGTAAGAATGGAATTTTGAGTAAACGACCTCGGAATCAGGATTCGAAGGTTCCAGCAGGTTCGTATGATGATTTTGGACTTGGGCGTATGTCCAGATCGGGGTTTGGATAACCCGGGAGCGTTTCGGCGTATAATGTGGAAGTTAGCATTTTTGAAGGAATTTCCTAAGTTTGGTTTGAAGAGCATTTCATAGATATTGACGTCTGTTTAGGATTCTCAGTCTAGGAATAGCTCCGTATGGTGATTCTGGAGTTGGGAGTGCGATCGGAAGTGAATTCGGATGTTCGGAGGCCATTTTGAAGCCTTTTGGCTAAAGATAGATATTTGAAGGTTTTTGAGAATCTGACCGGAAGTGGAGAACTTGATATCGGGGTCAGAATGCGATTACGGAAGTTGGAAAAGGTCCATAAAGTAGAATATGACTTGTGTGCAAAATTTGGGATCAATCGGACGTGATTTGATAGGTTTCGGCATCGGGTGTGGAAGTTAGAAAATTTCAAAGTTCATAAAGTTGGATTTTAGTGCGATTCGTGATTTCGTCGTTGTTTGATGTGATTTGAAGCCTCGATCAAGTTTGGGGGGTGTTATGGGACTGAGTCGTGTGATTTGGACGGGGTCCCGGGGGACCTCGGGTGTGTTTCGGGGTGGTTTCGGGGCATTTCAGAGTGAATTTGTTGTTGCTGGTTTCTGGTGTTGTTGGTGTTCTATGCGATCGCAGCCTTAGCTTTGCGATCGCGAAGAAGAAAGGTGAAGGGGGTGAGTTTGGCTTATGCGATCGCGGTCCCTTGTGTGCGATCGTAGAGAAGGATTTAAGGGGACCGGGTTTTTGGCCTATGCGATTGCAGAAGTGCAATGGATCGCGGAGGGGAAGGCTGGGCGGCTTGTGCGATCGCGGGCGGTGTGTGCGATCGCGGAGGGAGGCATCAGGTGACCTGTGCAATCGCTGGCAAGATGGTGCGATCGCATAGGTGTTGGTTCTGGGCAGTGTTGATTTAAAACGGGATTTTCTTATTTCTCTATCATTTTCCAAAGCCATGGGCGATTTTTGGAGAGCTTCAAGAGAGGATTCTCGTCATCTATGTTAAGGTAAGTTAATCCTACTCATTTCAAGTTAAATACAAGATTTATGCATAGGTTAAACATGAGAAATTGTGGGGAAAATTAGGATTTTAGAAGAAAACCTAGAAATTTGGAAATTTGGCTCTTAGCCACGAATTGAGCATGAATAATTGAGTAAAATGTGTAATTGAATTAGTAAAGCTTTGGGTAGATATTTTCTTCACGAAATTTCGAAGTCCGGGCACGTGGGCCTGAGGGAATTTTGGTCATTTCATTGAGTCGGGCTGAGGAACTTTGTAATTTGAATTGGTTATGATCTATTGAGTATATTTTCATTGTATTATCGTTATTTGGATAGTTTGGGAGCGTTGCACATCCATTTTAGTCGTCGTAGATGCTTGGAAGTCGGTGATGAATCTTCGGAGTGAGGTGAGTCTCCATTCTAACCTTGTAAGAGGGAACTATCCCCATAGGTGTTCGACATGCTGTGTGTAATTGTTTGTGGGGCTTACGTACGTACCAAGTGACGAGAGTCCGTACGTAGCGGCTATTATTGTTATGTCCGGGTAGTTAGGCCCCACATCATTCCTTGTGTTCTTCTTGTGATGAATTGTATGTTATGAAATCCTGCTATGTGTAGTTTTGCTTCTCTGAGATTTATGGAATTTAAAATAAAATGAAAGGAAATTGTTTTACGGAAAAATCAAATGAAAGGAATTGTTTTACGGAAAAATAAAATCAAAAGAATTGTTATGGAAATTATTATGAAAAGGAAAGTATATTGTGTGCGCATGTGACCACTTCGCAATTTACATTCCGCGAGCGATGTGTGATTTCCCCCCATTATTATATTTGTAAAATATATGGGATCGGGTCGTACGCCACGGCGGAGTTGAGAAGTATTTGTATTTATGGGAGCGGGTCGTATGCCACGGCGGATTCAAATATACATTTATGGGAGCGGGTCATACGCCACGGCGGATTCAAAGATATATTTATGGGAGCGGGTCGTACGTCACGGCGGATTCAAAGATACATTTATGGGAGCGGGTCGTACGCCACGGCGGATTCAAAGATACATTTATGGGAGCGGGTCGTACGCCACAGTGGATTAAAAGATACATTTATGGGAGCGGGTCATACGCCACGGCAGATTCAAAGATACATTTATGGGAGCGGTCAGTACGCCACGGCGGAATCAAAGATACATTTATGGGAGTGGGTCGTACGCCACGGCGGATTCAAAGAAACATTTATGGGAACGGGTTGTACGCCACGGCGGGTTCAAAGATACATTTATGGGAGCGGGCCGTATGCCACGGCGGATTTAAAGAAAAGAAATTACTTATTTACTTATTATCAGAATTTGTTTGTATTACGGTGCCTTATATATATATTTGCTGCTTAACTGCCTTCACATGTCTACTGCTTTCAGCATATTCTGTCCTATTTATATTGTTGGACCTTAGTGAGTGTCAAGTCGACCTCTTGTCACTACTTCTTCGAGGTTAGGCGGGATAGTCACTGGGTACATATATGTATATGTGCTCATGCTACACTTTCTGTGCATTTTGTTGCACAGGTACCCTTATAGCACAGCGAGATTCGGAGACTTATACGGGCTGCATTCATCCGGAGGCGTTCCGCAGTTGACAGAGTCTCCTTATTTCTATATCTTTACATTGTATCTCTATTGCTTTTTTCCCATTTATTTCTGGGACAAGAGTTGTATAATTGTATAAATACTTAGAAACTGCTCAGGTACTTGTGTCACCGGGTTATGGGGATGTGTTGAGTCTTGTTTCATTGAATTAAATGGATTTCCTATCGTGTTTAATTTACAAAAAAAAAATTATTTGATTATGAAAAGCAATAAAGGCAACGATTTCAAAATAGTTAAACAGGATGGTATTTCAACTGATTACGGGGTTGGCTTGCCTGACAGTGGGGTCCCGCACCACACAACCCATAGGTTTTGGGTCGTGATAACGTGGTATCAGAGCTCTAGGTTCCGGTAGGTTTCACGAGTCATGAGAAAGTCTAGTAGAGTCTTGCGGATCGGTACGGAGATGTCTGTACTTATCTTCGAGAGGCTACAGGGTTGTTAGGAGTACTTCCCTTCTTGATTCCTCATCGTGCAATTTGATTCCTTTAAGGCTTATGCCTATTTTCTTCCCACTCAATCTTACACGTCGTGAAGCGCTTGCTATGAATCAGGATTTCGAGGAATTTAAATGATACTATGGATGTGGTGCGGGATGTTCCTCCCTGCGAGGTTGATTGAGGCTATTGTCGTGGCTTTACGGAAGAATATTATGTGTTTTAGCCCAGTAGCTGTGATTCTGAGGGCTTTGAGATCATGCTCAGGTTGTGATGACGCTCACGATTGGTTATTGCGAGATGTCGATACGATGGTAGAATGCTTGCCCATATGTTGGGGTGATGAATGGCTTGAAGGGAGGTCTTCTCAGGGCGTGGTTTCGAGATTTCAGTGTTTTAGTCCAGCAAAGGAAAGGCATTGGGGATATGAATGGTCAAATGGGGGTTGATAAAGTAATAAGACTTGGTGCTATCAAGTGAGGTGGAGTTTTCATCCGTGATGTGGTATCGGTGTTTTTGAAATAGAATGTGTTAAGTTCGCCGGTGTTATAGTTCTTCGGTTGCATTGGGTCAGAGTGTTGTGAAGAAGTATCGAAGAAGAGGTTGTCCGAGGTCGTGGTGTGTTGTGGTTCAGCATGTAATGAGCATTTCTAATGAAGGCGACCCGAGAAAGATGATCTTCGAAGAGTTTGAAGTCATGGTGATCTGCCGGTTTAAGAGCTATGGGGAATGATATTGAATTGAGGCAGAAAATGGGCATCATATGATGAAGGAAGATATGTGAGGAGTTATAGGCGGTGGTGCCAATTATAAAAGGCCAGGCGTAATGAAAGGAAGTCGGGTAGTGCTTAAAGGAATGAGGTTAACCAAAGTGGGGGAGTCCCACCACCTGCAGTTGGGTTGTGGGGTTGTGTCCTCATGGATTTGCGGATTGTCGGCATATTGGCAAGTTGTTACAACTAAGGGAAAGGAGTAAAGCGGTAATTGAGCATGGCATTCAATAAATGTGTGCGAAGTTGGTCCTATTGGACCAGGGTTAGGCTTTGGAAGATTAAGAATTCGTGCTTAAGGCATAGGCAAGTTGTAAGGGTAGCGACTCAGTCACGTGCTTCATTAAAAGGGGTGTTCATGTGCTAGGAGAGCCTTGGAGTTGATTGTATTCGGGTCCAGTCAGAGTGGGTGACTCTCAGTAGTGGTCCTAATGAATTCGAAAGTTAGAGGAACGTGGTGTTTAAGAGTTTCAGGCAGCAGTGTAAGTAAGAATCGAGCACTGATCAGTTCCTTCGCTGTGATTGGGTATGTGTATGGATTGCGCAGAAGTGTGTGGGGCGTGCCGGCCGTCGTAATAGATTTCATTTGGAAGCATCCAGGTTCTATGGCCTGTCAGGTGTAGGCAGATCCCGGAAGGTTTAGGGTGGTTCAGACCACCACTTGAGGATTGGTATGTATTGCGATTGTGAGAATTCACTCGCGTGTTATTATGGTTCTCATGAATTGAGGTAAGTGAAAGTTTCTATGTGATGAAGTGTTCACCCTGTTAGTGGTTCAGGATTTATGATGGAATTTCCTATGATATTCTATATGGTCATGTTGTGGGCAATAAGCGGTATGTAACCGGAAGTAGGAATCGAGGTTGCGGCTCGGTGTTAACAAGGATGTCATGAGCTCGGAGGAGCAAGAGCAATGGATGTGAATGTTCTTCAGTGTCATCTGAGTTTGGTGTTTGGTGAAAGAGGCTTGTATCTTGGTTACGGGTCCTTGAATTGTTTTACATTCTTAGGGTGGTCGGTGGTATGGATGTGCACACTTGTTACCTTGTGTGGAAGGCCGTGGGGGCATGACCGCGGGAAGATTGCATGAGTGTGGCATGTAGTCACCTGATTGGTTGAAGAATTAAACCAAGTATAAAGGAGTGTAATATTGCTTAATTGAGAATTTATGCCTGGAAGGCGTTTGGTTCAGTTGATGGTGGATTGTGGGGTGTTTGTCCCAGTTATGATGGTTGTTCTTGTGTATTATGAGAGGAATTAGGGTATTATGGACCCAGGAAGGGCTATCAGCCTAGTTCAGGACGAGCAGAATCGGCTTGAAGTGAATGAATGGATTTAAACAAATTATGGGCTTCATGCGAGTCAGAGGTGTTCATTTCAGTATGGCGCTCCTCAAGGAGGGATATTGGGATATCAGGTGTTGTCCCGTATTCGTCAAATTCATGTGATAATGTGATTGTGCCGTGTGAGTTGTGACGGCTTGATAATTTCTTGAGTATTGAGATTCCGCGTAGTGGTGGGGTTATGTGAGCAGGATGGCCCTCGAGATTCAGATTATATATCGCACCTCAGTTTTTCTTGAGTTTTGTAGCATATGGTTCTATCAGTCTCCCCAGAATGGTATTATGCACTTAGCGTGCTTATGACAGATATTCAGTAGTTCGTAATAGTGAGCAATTCATCTCGGTGTATATTTCCTTATGTAAACCTTATGACGGGATCGGATGGCACGCCGCCACGGGTATGTTATCTGGATCGGGTTGCACGCTGCAACAGTGTGATGTTGAGCAAGGCTCCCGTAATTATTTTCTTGTGTTTTACTTCATAATTTTCTGAGGAAAGTTCATATTAGTTGCGTGAGTTGAGTAGTCCCTCCCGGAGCCATTTCCTTATGTGTCGTGTTCGAATTGTGGCCTATTGGCGCATTGTGGCATCGTAGTGAGGATAATGGTCGTGTTTGGGGTGATTGGTTGTCTGAGCAGTTCATACTAGGTGAGACAAAATTTATAAATCTGGGATCGGTGTGATAAGACTATGCAAGTATATTACAAGACAATCACCATCATTGGTTGTAATGAGATGATGATCTTAGTCAGGAGGAAGGATTTCAATGTTTAGTTAACTCTGCAGTTGGTTAGGAATTTCTACACATTTCCTCCGTTGTGGTGGTATCGTCAGCATTATAGCAGGATGTATGTGTGTATCTTATAAGGTGCTTTGAGAGCATCAAATTCGTAGAATTCTGGCTATTAAGGTTCAGGGAGCGTCATTGTGGTCAGATGATGGATTATGCGGTGTATGGTGCTGATTCAGCAAGGATACGCAGTATTGTTCTGGTGCCTCGTGTGGTAGTTAATGCGGTGTTCACATATTAGAAACAGGCATGGCAGAGAATTTCAAGTGTTGGAACTGGGGTCTGAGTTTATTATATGGATAAAAGGGAATACCTTCAGATTTTATCAAGCTAATGTGCTCAACTGGGATGTGGTAGCACGGGCAGGTGCATGAGGTGTTAAACAGTGATTTCAGATAATTCTGGGGCAGTTCTTGGCACGTTCGAGGACAAACGTTTGTTTAAGTGGGGGAGAATGTAACGACCCGACCGTCGTTTTGATATCCAGCGCGCCGTTCAGCAGTTGGGGGTCATGAACAGCTTCATTTCGAGTATTGTGACTTGTGTGTATGGTCAGAGTTGAAATTCAGGAGGTTTTTTTTTTTTTTTTTAAGCAAATCCACTAGGCGAGGAGCCTAGGGCTAGTTTTATTGATAATAAAAGGAAAAAATGAACCACATAGGAATAGTACAAATAAGGGGGACAATAGCACCCGTAATGTTGCCTTTTTGCCTCGGCTATATAATCACTCCTCTGCGCCTCACAATGCCCTATATGGCAGCCTCATGTAGAGGAGTCATGGTGTAGCTGCCGGCAAAGTCTCACAAGGGCATATAATCTCATAACCAATCGGATATCTTTCTGAAGGCATAGGACTAAAGCAACACAAACGGGGCTAAACCTTACCTTACTAAATCCTATCGAGGCATACAATAGCCTCACCTACTAGCATGCATTTAAAAAGTAAGAACTAGAAAGAACCAAATATTCTATGATCATCACAGAGTTTATAACATACTCTGTGATGATATTACAATTGACAATACTAAGAAAATGATAGAGTAAAATGTAGTAAGAATTAAAATCTTATCCCTTCTTATCCAAACTTGTAGCTTCTTCAATTTGTATTTCTTTTTCATCTTCATCACACCTCTTTAAAATGTCTTCAAAATTCATGACTTCTTTTTTGAACGATTGGATCTCGTAGATGTGGTTGGGACAACTTGTTTTTGCTTGGCAACTCTCATAGGAAGCCGCCTAATATTTGGTTCCTCATTCACCCTGCCATCCCAGCTCTTCTTCCTTGTGTGTGTCTTTTTGCTTTGTCCGCTATGCATTGGTGATAAATCACCTTTTCTTGCTGCCTCTGCCCTGCACTGTTGCATCATTGCATCTTCCTCACCTTCTTCATAAAAATCTCTTCCCAATATCACAGGATTTGGCAGGTCTTGAAACAGATCTTGGGCCACCAGTGCTCCATCTTTGTTATTAATCAATGCTGTGCTGTAACTCTACGTCTTTCACCTTATTCCTGCTCTTATCACACGACCAGTACTTAAAGCAGTATTATTCAACGACTTTGCAGGTTTGGAACTTACCATCGCGTCCAAAAGTTTTCTCTCCTCCAAGCTGATAACTGGAGTGTTTGGATTGTGTTGTTGCTGCCCATCTTTTGTTGTAACTGATTTTGACACAATTTGTTGCTGCTGTCCATAAGTTAATGTTGCTGCTTCATGTTGATCACTCACACAATTAGCAGCTGAGTTGTTAGAGATGAGTTGTTGCTGCCCAGAAATCATATCTACTGTTTTTGCCAACGAACTAGCAGCTATTATGATTTGTTGTTGCCTAGTTTTAGGAATGAAATATGGGGCTTGTGCATTTAATTTGCTGCCTGTATTTAACTTTGAAGAGCTGCCCATTCTTGGCAAAGGTGAGCCAACTGAAAGGATCTCCTCATCTCCACTACAGCGTTCACCTTCATCAGTTGAATCCTCGGCAAAATCAGCACCCCAATCTTCATCATCCTCATCCTCTCGTCGGTCAGCCCACAATTTGGATTTAATTGCCATCTCCCTCACGTTTGCTTTTATTATCTCGTTGTTATTTCCAGTAGAAAGGATTAGTTGTCCAGATTCCCCACCATGCTCCCTACACGACTCCATCGATTGTGTAGGAACTTCAAACACAGATTTGTTCAAAGTCACGATTGGTTGTTTAACCATATGGGTGTGTGTTATCATTGCTGCCTGGGTCTCTTTAATAATATGTTCCACATGTGGGCTGGAGAAGTGCAATGTTGGAGTAGTAGAGCTATATGCCTGTTAGCTCCTCCACAACTGGAACAATGTCTTGTGATGCATTTACTGGAACAGTAGAATTTTGCTGGTTTTTATTTGAGCTTGCACTTATATCCTTCTGTTGCAAAATACCCACAGTATCTTCCTGCTCGTTGTTCAAAGTTTCAAAAGTGTTTGAGCACCTTACTTTCTTTGAATCATCAAATCGTATAGCTGCCGAACTCGCTGCAACTATCTGCTTTCTATTTCCTGAAAATTTTGCTGTGCTAGGTGATGTATGAGATCGATTTACCACTGTCCATTCATTCTTAAAACCTGTTGATTTGTCCACTGGTTCAAACGGTGCAACAACACAATCAATAACTTNTTACAGGTCCTTCAATATGTCCTGGCAGTGCTACTGCCTTAGCATTTATTGCATTAGCATCTATAGGACCTTGACAATTTTCAGCTTCATTACACAATTGTCCAGCTGCTGCTATTTTTTCCATATTGGCTCTATCACCAGCAGGATTCAGTTGACCAATACGAATATCAGCATCGACACCTCCACGACCTAAATTAACACCTGAAGCAGCACGATCAACCGACGCTTGATGACGCCCTTGTATATGAGTTGTTTGATCCACACCATCATGTTGCCCATTATCTCGACCTGTAGCAGCTCTTTTTTTGTTCAAACAATCCCTATCATCATCCAGCAATTGTTCACAATCTGCCTTAGCCTCTTTTGTATTACCAATTTGTACAGATGCATTAGCTCGATCAAAACCAATCTTTGGGCCTGCTTCAGCTTTCACAGCAGTTGCATCATTAGTAACATGTACCTTATCATAATCATGCACAACTTTTGTTGCTTTGTATTGCAACTGACTTCCACCATGTTCATGAGTCGCATGAAGCATGTTTACAA
>ML256109.1:77328-89157 GCA_005239495.1 Nicotiana undulata | reverse complement strand
ATTATGATGTGGTTTCTTGCTTATTATTTAATTGTGAACTATTATAATTGAACAAAAAGCGCAATAAGGTGATGGTTGGATAGCCTAATTCCACGATAGGCGCCATCACGACTTGTTAGGATTTGGGGTCGTGACAATGTGTCTGTGCAACAAAATACACAGCAAGTGTAGTATGAGCACGAAAAACAACGTGTACCCAGTAAGTATCCCGCCTAACCTCGAAGAGGTAGTGACGAGAGGTCGACTTTGACTCCTACTAGAGGTCAAATTAATATAATCAAGTGTGATGTCAAACATGGATGTTAGTATCAAATAACAAATAACAACAGGAAAGGACAACTTCTTCCATAAATTATAAATCCCAGTTTCCGTCATTTCAATTAGTAACTTATATTTTAAGGCAATTTAACAGTTCAAATCACAGATGGTATCCAACAAATATCATGCGCAGGAAATGCCGAGGGTCGAACGACTTGAACCAACAATAATAAAATGTGCACTGCCGAAGGGTCGAAAAGCTCGAACCATAGATGCATCTATTATCCCGCTCGCGAATCGTACTATAATAGAGTTATCCCCCTTGCGAATTATACATGCGACACAAGTACTCATATAAATAATAGAGTTACCCCGCTCGCGAATTGTACATCGACGCAGGTACTCATATATACACACATTCAAACAGTAAATCTAGACTTTATCAGGAAAACAATTACCCAAGGAAGTGATAAATTCTCTTTTAATGGTCACGAAGATAGTATTTAAATCTTTTCTAGAAATTCATTTGCCAAGTTCGATAAGGTTTAAACATTTTTAAACTTATCAGTAAAGTTACAAGTACGGCAAATAAAACATGCTTTTGGGTCCTAGACTACCCGAACATAAGCATAATAGTAGCTACGCACGGACTGTCGTCACCTCGTGCGTACGTAGCCCCCACAAATATAAGCACATGATTAATTATTTCACCTATGGAGACAATTCCCCCTTACAAGGTTAGAAAGGAGACTTACCTCGCTCCGAAGTTCCATAACCGACTTCCAAGCCCTTCCGATAACTCAAATTGATGCACAACGCTCCAAAACTAGCCAATAATTATGCAAATCCATTAATATATGCACAAATATCCATTACAATCCAATTTATAACAATTCCTAACCCCGATCGAAAAGTCGATAAAAATCACTCTCGGGCCCGCGTGCCCGGATTTCGAAATTTTTTCGAAGATAAACATTACCCATGACCTCACGAACTCAAATATATAATTTATTCCAAATCCCATGTCCTATTTCGTGGTCAAAATTCAAAAATACTAATTTCTAGGTTTTCACTAATTTTTCATGAATTTCCATGTTAAAATATATATATATAATCCAAGTATTTAACTTGAAATAGGTGGGAATCACTTACCTTGACATAGATGATGAAGATGGAGCTCCAAAATCACCCCTAGCTCGTCTCCCATGGAGGAAATGAGCCTAACCCATTTTTAGCAAACTTATACACTGCCAGGCAAGTCTTCTTCGCGTTCGCGAAGAACAAAAGATCTCGAAAAGAAAATTCCAAACTCTTCTCAGACAGCCTCTAGTAGAATGGTCATACCTTTTTTCACAAAACTCCAAATGACAAATGTTTTAATGTTCTGAAATCTAGACTCCAAGATCTACAACTTTCATGTTTTAGTCATCTCCCAATTCCTTATTGATTTCGAGATATAAGCTACCAAAGTCAGCCCTGTGCAACACAAATTGCTTCTTCATCTTCCCAGACACCCTGTACTGACCAGTCATAACTCTTTGTACACAAATCCAAATACTAAATGGTTTACTTTTATAGAAACTAGATACAAAGGGATACAACTTTCATTTTTATATCAGCTCAAAATTCCTTATAGATTGTGAGATATGAGCCTCCGAAGTCAGACCTGCGCAACAGAGATTTTTTTTCTTCGCGAACGCGAAGAACAAAGTCCCTGAAGCCAAATCCTTCTTCGCAAACGCGAGGGGATCCCCACCAACGCGAAGAACAACACCAGACACCAGCATCAGCCATTTCAAAACAGCCCGAAATGATCCGAAACCACCCAGAAATACACCTGAGGCCCCCAGGACCCCATCCAATCACACGACCCAGTCCCATAACATCCCACGGACCTGCTCGAGGCCTCAAATCACATCAAACAATGCCGAAATCATGAATCGCACTCCAATTCAAGCTAATGAACTTTAAAATTTCCAACTTCTACATTCGATGCCGAAACCTATCAAATCACGTCCGATTGACCTCAAATTTGGCACACGAGGCATATTCGACATTACGGACCTACTCCAACTTACGGAATCGTAATCTGACCCCCATATCAAAATTTCCATTTTCGGTCCAACTTCTTAAAACCTTCAAATTTCTAACTTTAGCCAATGACTCCAAAATGACCTACGAACCTCCGAATTTACTTCCGATCGCGCTCCCAACACCAGAATCACCATACGGAGCTACTCTCAGACTCGGAATCCCAAACAGACATCAATATCACTGAAATGCACTTCAACCCATACTTATGAATTTTTTTCTAAAATGCTGACTTCCACAATATGCGCCGAAACGCTCCTGGGTCATCCAAAACCCGATCCGAACATACGCCCGAGTCCATATCATCATACGAACATGCTAGAACCTTCAAATCCTGATTCTGAGGTCGTTTACTCAACAATTCAATCTTAGTCAATTCTTCCAACTTAAGGCTTTCGAAATGATGATTTTCTTTCCAAATTGACTTCGAACTTTCCGAAATTCAATTCCGACCACGCCTACGAGTCATAATACCTGAAATGAAGCTGCTCACGGCCTCAAACTGCCGAACGACGAGCTAGAGTTCAAAACGACGTTTCGTGCTTTTAATATAGTATAAATAGATATAGATTGATTGTTGGCAAATCTACCAATCAGGTCACTTAAACAATAATGAAAGTAACAATAACCTAGAATAATTGATGAATAACATGTTTTAATAGGGTAAGTTACACATGCAAAATTTTCAGTCAAACAAACATTGTATTATTAAATTCTATTTGGTGATGATGATTATCTGGACTTTGAGAATTTTTCAAAACCATAATTATCATCTCCAAATATGATGATCATGGTGTGGTATTTGGGCATAGGAGAAGGCACTTAATAAAGGTAATTCATATTTGGATTTTTTGGCAAATACATGTTTGTTCGTAAATTTTATCAACATTTTGGCAAATTCACAAAATCCAAAACCCAAATCCCAAATCAACTCAAGAGCTGGTTTTTGCCCAAAATATCATTATTACATTTTTTAAATTGTCCCAAACTTTTGTATTTTATAAAAGAGCCCACCATTTATTATTTAGTAACAATGCTGCTTCGTCTTCTCGGTCATTTGATAGTGTATTACGCAGTTCATTTGAAAAATGATAATTTTGTACCAAATTTATTTATGTTTAGGACTATGATTTGCGATTATATAATGAATGTTATTGATAAAGGTATTGTTGAGTATTTGTGATAGTTTTTAGAAGTTGTGGATATAAGTCATGTTTTATATTTTTTCAACATAAAAAAAAAGTGAAGTATGTTTTGAAAATTATGTCCAAACATATTTTCATCTTCAAACAAAACTTCACCCAAATCAACTTATTCAAACAAATTTGGAAATCTATGACCAAACGCTGGCTAAAACTTCGGAAAGTTCAGTGAATGGTACTTAATGTAAGACATAAGGAAAGTGCAAAGGAGAAAAAGAAATCCTAGAAAGAAAGATCAATATTACACACTAGAGCCCTATACCTTTACCTTTTGCTTCTCTACATGCGGTTCAAAAGTTTCGGTTTCGCGCCTTAGGAATATGAATACGTGAAGTGCTTTCTCCTTTAATGAGTCATACACGACGCGAATATGAATTAGTCAGGACCCCATACGGATACACTTATGCCTGCACTTATATGTCAAAGTAAATATGATCATTTCATCAAAAGAAAAAAAAACTTACATTTTAAAGAATGCACACTTTTATTTACTTAATTATGTCTTTAACAGTTGCGCGTTGAAACATCTAGGGAAACCCCAATAATTCAAACTGTATCTATCGTCCTACTGTTGTCGGAACCCCATGTTCGTACACTTCAACCTGCAGTTAGACCATGTCAAAGTATATATGGTCATTTTATCAAAGAACTTAACATTTTTAAAGTACGAACATTCTTATTTACTTAATTATGTCTTCAACCGCTGCACGTTGAAACTGCTAAGGGAACCCCAATAATTCGAACTGTATATATCGTTCGAACTGTATATATCATCCTGTCGTTCTGCTGCTAACATTGCTAGAGCTATTTAACACACACAATCCCCACAAGATCAATGAACATGGTAAGTATTGCTACTATTTTATCTATACTACTACCTATGTAATGCTAGAATGCTCAATAATAATAGCTCAAAGAGCCTAATTGAGGAATGAATTTTAGGACCAAACAAAGAAGGGACTATAAAAGTGAGACCAACATAATAAACTGAAGAAGAATTAAAAGAAACCCTGTTTTCCCCAACCCCAACAACCAAAAGAGCATAGACAAAAATGGGGACTTAAACCAAAAAACCAGTTATCTGAAAGATTTTATTGTTGGTTACAAGCCATACGATGCACGTTTGGCTCATCATCGTCATCCGTAGCATAAGCCTCTTGCCTACGTCGCTGCTCCTTGCGCCTCATTTCTTCCTCCATGTTGACATCATGCAAAGTGGTTTCCTCACAATTATTTAACTCCATATCAGACGCGCGCTTTCCTGGCCTCGGTGGCAGAATACTCTCAAGAATGCGGCGTTTCTCGGGGGAAAGAGACCCAGATTCTGGAAATTCCACTTTAAAATGGATATAAAGCCGACCCTTAACGAATGGCCTCCCATAATGGGGCATTCCTTCATCGTTTATTGCCTTATATTGATCTGCAAGAGACAACCAAATGGCATCAAATATTAATCGCGTCTCCTTTTACAAAAGAAAATAAGTAAATTAAAAGAAAAAACAAAAGAATTTTCGTTACCAGGCTTTATAACTTCTCCGGGGCTAGATTTAATCAGAAGCTGCCTGCCGTCAAGATGAGTCAGAACAAATTGAAAGCCACAGAGAGCTTCTGTCAAACTAAGATTGTGTTCCACGTAAAGATCATCAGACTTTCGCCTGAACTTCGAGTAATCCTTCTGTTGTAACACAAAAATAATATCGCCGGTGATAGTATCTGGCTGCATAACCACAATACAACCATTAGAACAGAAATATCACTTTCCAAAATGAAAAAGGCTGTGCAAAATGAAAGGAAAGCAGATCAAGAAGGATATATGTTCAATATATTCAAATATTGACATTACAAATACTGATATCGCCTTGCAAATATTGACTAAAAACTTTGGCGGCCCAATTTAACATGTATCGGGGAATTGCAAAAGCTGAGCAATATATTGGCATTGCATAAAAAACTCTTACAGCTTCATCAGCTTCCCCGTCGAAAACAATCTTCTGACCGTGTTGCATCCCTTTCTCAACCTTCACTTCCAACACTTTCTTTTCTTGTGTAATTTTGTTTCCCTTGCACTGAGTGCACCTATCTCTCTCACTTATAACCTCTCCTGTATTAACAAAAAAAGACGCATAGTTTCACCAATTTGTTTTCTCTACATATAAGACTGAGAATCTATGTTGTTCGGACTCTCCGAAAATATTGCCGGGTGCGGGTTGGATCCTCCAAAAATACGTGTATTTTTGGAGGATCCGACACGGGTGCGGCATCATTTTGGAGAGTCCACGCAACATAGCTGAGAATTAGTATTACATGAATGATCTCATTAACTACATACCTGAGCCTCGGCATTCAGGACAAACATGTTGCATCTGTTGAATCATTCCTGGGGCTATCTGTCTTGTCGTGACACGCATTCCAGTACCTTGACATCCGTAACACGTTCCAGAGGCTCCACTCTTTGAACCTTTCCTAATAATCCAAGAAAATCATAGAGAACTCGTATATTTGCACCAGTGAAGTTCATCAAAACATACATGCTGAGAGCAAGTTCAATCCATAAACAATCCAATAAATAAAAGCCAATTAAGACAGAGCTTAAACTGAAAACTAAGGAGTGGTATAAATCCCTCTAATCTCTTCGTTCAGATTGCAGATATTCTGGTACGAGAACATAAACCTACAATACGAAAGAGGTGAATTTCTAAACGAGGATGTGAGAAAGCACGGGAGAAAATATTATTAATTAATATTCTATGTTACAATGACCGGTAACAGCCTCTCTACTCTCCCGAATTAGAGGTAAGGTCTGCGTACACACTACCCTCCCCAGACCCCACATGTAGGATCTCACTGGGTTGTTGTTGTTGTTGTTTATTCTATGTTAAAATGAGCCCTATTTATATGTATACATAACACATAACCTACTCTTATTACATAAGGGACTAATTACATATATTCACATAACTATTCTAACACTCCCCTCAAGCTGGTGCATATAAATCATATGTACCGAGCTTGTTACATATGCAGTTAAAACGAGGATCAGTGAGGGACTTGGTAAAATATCTGCAAGCTGATCATTCGACTTCACAAACTTTGTAGCAATACCTCCCGAGCTATGTTGCTCGGACTCTCAAAAATGTCAATGGGTGCGTGCCGGATCCTCGAAAAGTAGTGCATTTTTGGAGTATCCCACACGAGTGCGGCAACTATTTTGGAGAGTCCGCGCAACATAGCTCCCGAGAGTATCTTTTCTCTAACAAAGTGACAGTCAATCTCAATGTGTTTAGTTCTCTCATGGAACACTAGATTTGACGCAATATGAAGAGCAGCTTGATTATCACACAGAAGTCCCATCTGACTAATCCCACCAAATATCTATCGGATAATTCTGAACACTCTCTCCTTAATATAATTCTTGCACCAAAAATGATGTTAAGTTATTTACAAATCCGTTAATTTGCAACAGACAAAAAGGTTAAATTAGATTTCCCACTGAGATGCAGCAACCTCCCACATACCCACCCAACAAAGGAGGAACAATATAAAGTAGCAACTCATAATCACCTTAGTACATATCCATATAGATGAACAACATTAACAGAGCATCTAAAGGAGTTCAAAGTACCAAAGAAAACAGAAATTCTGCCTCCAAAATTACAACTGAGTCAAATATTTCTCTATGTTGCGTGGACTCTCCAAAATGCTGCCGCACCAGTGTTGGATCCTCCAAAAATACACTACTTTTGCAAGATCCAACACGCATCTAGCGACATTTTTGGAGAGTCGAGCAACACAGAAATTTCTTCAGATGGTGGTCGATTTGGACTCAAATATGATTGAAATGCACAACCTGCCTAAAATTCAGTGTTTGCATTATTCAGGAACACATGCTACCAATCTGCTCCTACTTGTGCCGAGGGTCTACCGCAGCCTCTCTACTCCTCCGGAGTAGGGGTAAGGTCTGCGTACACACTAACCTCCCCAGACCCCACAGGTGGGATCTAGTTAAGGGCTTGACTAAGTAGTAGATATGGGATTGAGGGGCGCAGGAGTAGGGTTTACGAAAAGAAGGCTCCGGGTTGTACTCTAGAGGTAATGCTATACTCCATTCTTCCTCCCGGCTTCCTTTCTATTCTCACTCTCATCTGTTGTTGTACATGCTACCAATCTGCACTGCAAATTTTATGAATGCACTCTATAGAGGTTGCATCAATTACACTAGGAAGAACATATCCATGAAATTCAGGTTTCCTTGGAAAAAAACATAAACTAATGCCTCTGACTATCATGTTTCAATCTTCGAGTAAATAGCTCTACGAACTAACGGATCGGATCAATTTGGAAAATAGAAAGATTTGTACAAGTCACATGTTTTCACTTGTTTTTCTGAGCCGATGGTCTACTGGAATCGGCCTCTGGAGTAAGATCAACGTACACACTACCCTCCTCAGACCCCACCCGTGGAAATATACTGGGTTTGTTGTTGTTATTCATGTTTTCACTCGTTTACGGAACAAGTGGAAAGTAAAGGATTGTTGCATTCTCTTGCTTGAATGAATCGATCCTTTACACCGTAGATCCAATGCTAAAACAAAAACTAATCAATAACTTGCTTGGATGGCTCGGTAAGTGAGAAATCCATTATGTGGGCGCCAACTCCAAGTTCCTAACTACTTCAGGCAGAATAACTGGAGAGAGAAACCAATGAAAAAAAAAGGAATAACACAAAGAAACACAAAAGGTCCCTATGAACCAATTTTGTACATGTGTATACATACATAGAGTGCACACATTCTTTCTTTATTGGACTTGCAATTTGTTCAAAATCTTTCAGATACGTTCACTGACAACTCGGCAGCGATTCTCAGCCTTAACGAGAACAAGAACAATTTTAAAAACAATGTCAACATTCAGCGAATTATCTTGAAAATCACCATCACACGGTGCCGGAAAGAAAGTAGGAAATGGAAAAGCCAGATAATTAGAAAGGAGAAATACCCTTTACACTTCGGGCACAATATATTCCGTGAAAGAGAGAGCTTTTTGGTTGTGCCATTGTACAAATCTTCCAGAGAAACCCGTAGAGTGTGCACCGCATTTTCGCCTTGTTTCTTTCTGCTGCCTCTGAAGCTACCACCACCTAGGATAACCAAAGGCCGATGGATGTTTCAACCAAAAAATTAAAAAAAGATAATACTGACAAGAGGAATTTAGCAACCCCGCCCTCCCAATTTGCATGGCCTCTTCCTATCCACCCTATACCTAAGAGGAAGATGAGTCAACATTACCGCCAAAAGCTCCACCAAAGAATGACTCAAATATGTCAAATGGGTTGTGACCGCCACCACCACCACCCATTCCTTCTTTAAGCGCATCTTCACCATACTGATCATAAATTTCTCTCTTCTCTGGATCACTTAAAACTTCATATGCATGAGCCAATTCCTTGAACTGAGTAGAGAAAAAACATGACCAAGAAAATATATGACAAAACGAGCATCAGAATATCAAAGATTCCTTGGTACAGAGACAACACAGATGGAACAGCAACATGCAGAGAATTTTAATTGCATGTGCGGGAGGCGCAACTCACTTTTTCAGGGTCACCACCCTTGTCAGGATGATTTTTTATAGCAGCTTTTCTATACGCCTTTTTAAGTTCATCTTGACTGGAATTCTTTGAAACACCAAGAATCTCATAGTACTTGGAGTTATCACTCCTCCTTGCACCCCGTCCAAACATAATGGATTACCTTAGTAACTGCAACAGAACTGAAACAATTTCATTTTAATTTAATCATTTTAATAAACTTATTAAATAAAGAAAGTTGCATACTACACATACAATATGTGCAGTAAATAGGGAGCTGAGATGTATTGATTATCAGTAACTATTGGTGCACGCGAGTATCAACACTAGCAATCTGGAAGACGTCTATTAAGATTAGGAAAGTGCTATACTAGTTCATTCATATCAATCTATATGAACATTCTAGCGATTCAAGCACGAAACAACAGAATATGGACCATTTTTCTTTTGTAATCATAAAGCAATTAGATAAAAAAAAGGGGGAAAGCGATGCTTTGAAAGGCAAATTTATTAAAAGCCATAGCATCGTCGCTTTAAAGGGCGAAACGATGCAAAACAGGGGCTATCGCTTCATAGGCGCAGCAATGTGGTTTGGAAATATGTGCAACTTTAAACGGTGAGGCACAAGGTGAAGCTATTCTTTGAATCTGACATTGAAATATAGAAGAAAAAGCGTATTTTTTCATGAAGAGAAAAAAAAAGTTTACGGTCTTTTGTCATTTGAGTACTAAGGTGGTAAGGTTATTCTAGTATGCGAGTCTGCTTCTTCTATTACTTGTGATTCTGAACTCCTTTTTTCCTTCCCTCTTCTACTATCTTAGTATCTATTAAAACCAATTATATATGAAACCTATGTTGATCGGACTCTCCAAAATAGTGCCACACCCGCGTCCGATCCTCTAAAAATGCACTACTTTTGGAGGATCAGACACACACCCCAGAGTCCGAGCAACATAGTATGAAACCAAAATACTACAAATTAATTCTTTTTAAGCCTGCAGTTTTTAGGAATTGTCTCTATGTGACCCAGTGGCGGAGCCATAATTTTTGTTAAAGGGTGTCAAAATATATAAAAGCAAACATACCAGGAAATTAAGGGGAATCAATACATAGTATATATATACATAATAATTTATTTTTCCTACCTACACAGTGCATTTTCCCCCCTAAGGGGTGTCATCTGGCACCCCTTCCTATAAGGTGGCTCCGCCACTGGTGTGACCTATAGATCACGAGTTCGAGTCGTGGAAGCAGCTACGCTGGCATTAGGGTAGGATATCTACGTCACACCCTCGGGCGTGGCCCTTCCCAGCGCGATCGCAGGATGCCTTATGCTCGTGGCTACCTCTTTTTTACTTCCCTTTTTAATCTGTCCTAAAAAAAAAAGACATCTTTCTTTATTTAGAAAGAATTTATCCATACACTATTTTATGGTCACATAATTATCCATAGGTTATTTTAGACTACAAATTTTATAAGTCTTTATTTCTTTCTTAACCTGCATGCAGAGTCAAACTATGATACGTAAATGGGACGGAGGGAGTAGATAAATCACAAACTTAAAATCACAAGAACAAATAAACGACGGAGTTACAGAAAAGGAAGCAATTTTACAGCTGAAATAGTAAAAAAGATCCCCAAATAATATAGGAAAACGTAAATAAGCTAAGATACAATTCAAATGACAGCCAAAGAAGCAATGGAAAAAAGATTGAAGAATTGTAGCCAAAAGAAGAATACCTCGAAAAGGGGTTTCTAATCTAAAGAGAGAAGAAGAGTTTGTTTGCTACAGAGAGAAAAATGAAGAGCAGCTTTCTCTTTCTTATTCAACAACAACAAGGAGAAGATGACATGTGTTTTTCTTCTGAAGAACATGTTTTGATTTCTTTTTTCAAGCGGTGGTATAATAGAAAGATTTTGTGAAAATAATTATTAAAACCATTTTATACTAGTACTGGTTAATATTTTAACTATTTATTTTATGTGATATTGTTTGATCTAGCACTATGTTTAAGAAAGAATAATTTTTTATTTTTTTTTATGTAAAACAAGTTAAAATTTTGTTTTATTAGGGGTATAAAATTGCTGTTTGAGCTAGCTAAAAATGGAAGCATGATGAATATTTTTGACGACATATCAATTTTATGGTAAATTACAAATATTTTTCTAGTTATATGAACATTTTCATATAAAATTTAAAAAATTATAGTCATTTTTTTTATTTAAATTGTAACTGACATAAGAATTATACTCTTACAATAAGCATGTCTCAAAAGAGGCGGATCACAAATAGGTAAATCTAGAATTTATATTTGGGCGTTCGACTTTTAAATTTTTACCATGAAATCATTAGTATTTAGAAATTATAGATTAAAATTAAATTTTTGGTACATTTTTAATAATTTTTAACATATAGACCTATACTCCATACAAAACTAGATCATTGGACTGTGCTACATCAACCACCGCAACTAGTTTTAATGTTATAAAATTTTATGACGACAAAGGGAGATCAAGGATTTCAATGGAATGACTTACACTCATGAAAAAGTCTCTCTCTAGACTATTTTCTCCCACTTTTCTCTAGATAAATCAAATCTTCTTCACTTCTATTCTAACCAAATTCAGTAAGTGTGGATCTAGATGAGCATTCACTTCACATTCCCCAAACCACCGGATATAGAATCAAAA
>ML256109.1:367-77187 GCA_005239495.1 Nicotiana undulata | reverse complement strand
CCCCCCTCCCCCAACATACAATTAAAGAGCTTTAAAGACAAATTAGTTGAAAGGACACAAAACTCCCTAATTAATGCTTATACCCCCTCATATGACCTTTCCATGCCTAAATCCCAAGATTAAAATCCAACTCCTCTAGGTCTTACTTCATGGAGATCACAGAATACAATTGACGGAAGAGGATAAAGAACGTATCTACCAACCATGGAGATATTCACTCATTATAGAACGCCATGGCAAAAAAAATCCAACACCACATTCTCAAAAAGAAAATTCAAGAAATTTGGAAAATTACTGAAAATTTTTCACTCATCGATCTGTGAATAGACTACTACATTAGTAAATTCAACTTCGAGGAACATATGACCAGGGTTCTACACAGCGGCCCATGGTTTATTTTTGGCCATTTTCTCTCAATACAAAGATGGAAACCAAACTTCGTGGCAACGGAGGTATGGAACTCTATTACAGCCATTTGGGTTTGTTTTCCTCAATTACCAACCGAGTTTTATGACGGTATTATCCTAGAAAAAAAATTGGAAATACAATTGGTAAATTGTTAAAAATCGACGCATGCACATCATCTACTCTAAGGGGTCGATACGCCAGATTGTGTATCAAGCTTTCACTCGAGGTTCCGGTCATCCCCTTCATCTACATTGGGCATCACAAACAACTCATTCAATATGAAGGAGATAACTCGCTTTGCAAGCTATACGGAAGACTAGGCCACTTGGCAACAAAATTTCTTCATGCAAAGCACCTAATACCAGTCCTGAACAATCTGCCAAGCAAATCAAATCCCCCCACCCCACCCCACCCCACCCACTCCCAATGAAGACAGTAAGGTCCATGAAGTAATTGGTGAAGTATGACAGACGGTTAAGTTCCCCAAAAAGAAAAGGACCAATGGAAGAGGTACTGAAATTACTCCCAAAAAAGGTATCTACTTAAAACCTCCGCTCCCAATACCAAGTAAGCTTTCTAATCATATATTTAGCACTAGCATTAACCCCCTTAATACTGAAAGTATGAGCAATGCTAAAGAAAATTTTAATTGCTCTATCATCACACTTAATAATAATTCTGTTACTAGTAGTAGTAGTAAATTTGCCATCTTGGAGGATCCGCCAATATATAACAAAGCAAATCATTTTCCTAATACTAATAATATATTGTCTATTAGAAAAAATGACGTGGCTCTTTAAAGATCCCTCAATAGCAACGTGTCCTACATGAACCAAAACGGTTTAGCCAACATGCAAACACCTAATTTTAATCATGACGTTACCAACGAGGCAACTTGCCCAAATCCTACTAATCTAAACGAAGGAAAAGAAGCCAAAATCACTGGCTACTCTAACACTAATCCACTCATTAAAAACTTAATAGATCAAATACACTGCATGGAGGAAGATCATGCCCCACAACACCTATCCCACAACCCCCTCTCCAATGAACAATTGGTCAAAGAGGATAAACACGTGCCTCATCCTTCTTCTATACAAAATCCATATAAAATCTCCTGTCAAACAAGTAACCAAAGCATGCAAATAGATTACATCATTACTAACCTAGCTAACTCCTTTAACCAAGCCCCCTCATCTTCCACAGAACCTTCAACCACTCCAAATATAAATCACAACTCGGACAACAAAAATTCCAGAAATCCCCATTTCACAAAGAAGCAGATACATACTAGTGCAAATTCTAATGCATCAAAGAGCCCATACAATGGCCAACCCACCACCAACATTGAACAATCAACAAGGAAACCAAACAATTTTCTTCATTCAACCACCTCTCCCTCAAGACCATCAACCTCTATCATGGATAGAACAAGCACTGATGGACCACGCAGTCACATTCAACATGATCCTGGATGGCCAGGAGACAGTAATAATCCTCCAAAACTCTCACTTCTTAGCTCAACTTGTATCCGAAGGAATGCACATGGAAATGGGAAACTATATCAACCATGTTTGGATAAACAATATCCTCCATCCACCATCCCCCTCAATGAATGCACACCAAGCCCATGCAATGAGAAATCAGTGGAACCCTCCTCCCTACTTCAATCCTCTCCAACCACAAAACATGACACTGGAATTCCCCTTATTCCCTCGGGGGGAATCCAAAACCTAAATTCCATTTTCATTCCATGGGCACAAGCACCACACTACTCCCAGAATCAAACCCTCACAACTATCCCAGTGAACAATCCTCCAACCCAAACACCCAATCCCAGTGTGCACGAACATGGAGAGCATCAATAAGGAAATGTAGAAGAAATGAATTTGCTAGGATCAGAGGAAGTAATAGAATTCTCAAGTCTAAACGATGTAAAAGTATATCTCTTCAGAGAGATGCAAGAGAAGAGATATGTGCTTAGTTGCCCCCCAGCCTTGTTCAAGTTCTCAATGGACATCAGGCCACCACAGGATCCAACTGTGGGGGAACCATGCAATGGTATTTGTTCCCTCCCTAAGGAGGAACCCAATGCTCCATGCAAGAATGTAGAATGGCTCAACCCACAACAATGTACCAATGATGTATAGACCTACTAACATAATCATATGGAACATACGTGGAGGCAACAATGAGAACTTGTGTATCAACTTTAGGGAAATGATTGATACGCGCAAGCCTTGCATGGTTACCTTATTGGAAACTCGCATGGAAAATCACATTAATCTTTTGAATGACTTCTAATTTTCGGAAATGATCGAGGTGCCAGTGGAGGGTCAAGCTGGGGGAATGGTGATTATATGGGATGCTAGCATAGTGAAAGTCCATAACTTTGTCATAAGGAATCAATAGATACACGACACTATAGAGGTAACCCCCTTTAAAACTCCCTGGCTAGTTTCCTCAGTATATGCTAGCACTAATCTTGACAAAAGATGTACATTGTACACTATGGAACAATATTGAAAATAACCATAAAAATAACACGAGTCCATGGCTTCTAGGAGGGGACTTTAATGATATTTTTAGTGCAAAAGATAATAATGGTAGAAGCCCTATAAACCGTAGACGTAGCAACACTTTATGGGATAGTATTAATATGTGATGACCCAAAAGGTCATCCCGTGTATTCCTAAATAATTTTGTATTCTGAGATCGTGAAGACCTCCTGATATCTCACCTCAATTTGCGTGCAAATCCCGGACGTATAGCCGGGAAGCCGTTATGTGGAAAACTGATAAAAATGATTTTTTTTTTTTGTGTTGAAATTTGAATAAAGTTGACTTTGGTCAACATTTTTGGTAAACAGACTCGGACCCGTGATTTGACGGTCCCGGAGGGTCCGTAGGAAAATACGGGACTTGGGCGTATGCCCGGAATCGAATCCTGAGGTCCCAAGTCCGAGGAATGAATTTTTAAAAGAAATTGTTCTCTGAAAAATATAAGAGATTTTAAAAATGAAATTCTATGTGAAACATGTGGTATCGAGCCCGTATTATAGTTCCGGATCCCGGTACAGGTTCGATATGTTTTATATGTGTTTTATGTAAAGTTTGGTAAGAAACAGAATCCATTTGACGTGATTCGGACCTTAAATGAAAATTTTGATATTTAAAGAAGTTTGAGAAATTTCTTTGATTTTGAGGTTTAATCCGATGTTTATGATGTTATTTTGGTGATTTGATTACATGAATAAGTCCGTAGGATATTTTTGAGGTTGTGTGTATATTTGGTTTCGAGCCCCGAGGGCTCGGGTGAGTTTCGGATAGGTGTCGGGTGTAAAAACTTGGTAAAAATCTGGTGTCCAATGTTGTATCTGGTGCCCAGGTCTCTTGACCTTCGCGATCGCGGTCCACTTAGTGCGATCGTGATGTGCAATTGGGCAGGAGCGGAAATTTGCTCTACGCGATCGCAAGGCTCAGATCGCGAACGCGGAGCTTTGGGGGTAAGGGTGGCAAGTGGGCCGGGCCCGGGCTAAATGGTCTCGGGCCAAACGAGCTAAATGTGTGGAACCGGCCCCCTACGGGCCTAAGCCACATGGTCCCGGGCTAAGTGGGTCGGGCCCGTGGGCCTAAACGGGTCCGGGCTATTTTTTTTTAATTTTTTTTATGTAAGGTAATTTCTTGTAAATCTTGTGATAGAAATCTTGTAATTCATATTTAAACACAAAAAATAGTAAGTTTCTTCAAATTAATAATAATAGTACTTCAAACTTGCATTAACATTGCATAATAAATTAATAGTACATCAAATTAATTTAACAAACTACAACATTAAGCATAATACGTCTAATAAAATTAAAATAACACAAGTTTGAATTAAACTTAAAATATTAGATACGAATGTCTTGAGGACGCGCTTGACAAGACTTGATTATATGCCTCCTTAAAGAGCTTGTGCCCTCCACCTTTCGCCGAGTGAAGACAAAACCACAGTGCTTGCACGATATCGTGTAAGTTTCTTCATTTTCTTCTACCAAATTATAGTGTTCCCGAACAAATGGGGTAATTCTAGAACCACCGGGCATGATTTAACTTGAATTGAGAATTTGAGTAGAGAGAGATTGATGATTTTGTGAGTAAAAATGAAAGAATGAGGGGGTATTTATAGTTGAGAATAGGGAAAAAGTGTAATTATAAAAAGTTTGGGGTTAAAACAAAGTTTGGGGGCCAAATGACTATTTTTTAAACATGCCAAACGGCTAGTTTTTGAAATTATAGTCGTTGGCTATTTAATTATTAATTTTTTTTATTTCTATTATATTATCTAAGGCTATTTATTGTAAATTATATTATATAATTATGACTTATGTCTTGTAATTCAAGTTTAAACACAAAAAAAATAGTAAAGAGATATTCAAACTTGCACTAACATTGCATAATAAATTAATAGTACTTCAAATTAATTTAAGAAACTACAACATTACGAATGTCTTGAGAACGCGCAAGACAACTCTTTATTATATGCCTCCTTAAAGAGCCTGTGCCGGTCAACTTTAAACGCCAAGTGTAGACACGACCACAGTGCTTGCACTTTACTATGCAAAAAATTTCATTTTCTTCTACCACATTATAGTGTTCCCGAACAAATGGGCTAACTCTAGAATCACCGGGCATGATTTTACTTGAATTGAGAGAATTTGAGTAGAGAGATTGATGATTTTGTGAGTAAAAATGACAGAATGAGGGGGTATTTATAGTTGAGAATAGGGAAAAAGTATAATTATAAAAAGTTTGGGGTTAAAACAAAGCTTGGGGGCAAATGACTATTTTTTAAACAAGCCAAACGACTAGTTTTTGAAATTATAGTCGTTGGCTATTTTTTTTTTATGTATTTATATTATATTATCCAAGGCAATTTATTGTAAATTATATCATATAATTATGACTTATGTCTTGTAATTCAAGTTTAAACACAAAAAAAATAGTAAAGAGATATTCAAACTTGCACTTATTGTAAATTATATTATATAAGTGTGATTCTAGAGTTACAAAATTTTTGTTATGTAATTATATTATATTATATAAGACAATTTATTGTAAATTATATTATATAATTATGACTTATGTCTTGTAATTCAAGTTTAAACACAAAAAAAATAGTAAAGAGATATTCAAACTTGCACTTATTGTAAATTATATTATATAAGTGTGATTCTAGAGTTACAAAAACTTATATTATATTATCTAAGACAAATTATTGCAAATTATATTAATACGACAATGTATTGTAATTTAAGTGTAAACACAAATATTCAAGGAAATGCCTTATAATTTTTATTAATACGACATTTAAAAAAATGACAATATATTTCTTAGTCTTCCTCCCCCCAATGGAATGAGCACAGCTAAGGTACCAATACCACCATTAAAAGGGGAAAAACTAATCAAGATGTGCCAAAATACAAGTTACATATTAATCTACATATTATCTCTAACAAATTTCATAAATCCTTCAAGGTTGGGAGGAATTTCCGTTGGTGGTGGCGGAAAAGAAGCTTGTTCATCACCGCTTCCGGGCGAAGCAGCATCCTCCGCAAGTTCCGCTAGCATTTCTTCATAAGCTTCGTCTATATCCGGTTGTGATTCAGCAAGTCCAAAATTTCTTCTTTCCGAACGAATTCAATCTCTGAAGAGTACTGGTTTTTCCAAGCTCTCCCTCATAGACGCTCTGTGATCACCGTTTTGAAGTCCCTCTTGACTGAAACCACTCTCCGATTCCACTGTTGAAGCTTGAATACTTAAAATATCTCAAGCCATCCTTGAAAGAACCGGGAAGTATTTTTCTTTGTCCTTCCACCATTCCAAAACATTGAAGGTGCCGTCTGGATTCTCTGATTCAAGTCCCTGCGAAAAATAAACTTGAAGCTCATTTAGTTGTGAACTATCACCAATATTATCACCTTGAGAACCTTTGAACCCCGTCCAAGAACTAAGTGTTTTTAGCCCGACAGATCTTTTAGGAACTTGCAAGCTAGACGAGGTAGGAGTTGGAACATTTGGTCTAGCATGATCTAATGCTACTTGATAATCATTATAAATTGTTTGAGAATTTATTTTAATTGACTCTTTTTCATCTTTAAGTGTACCAAATTCCTCAGGTGAAAGAGGTAAAGCATCATAAATAGTACTACACCAATAGTGAGGACCTCCTAATTTTATGGTAGGATTTAACATGGCTTCAATACCATAAAAAGAGGGGATAGGGAAAAAATATTTTTTAAACTTAATTTTCATATCACTAATAGCATTTTGGTAAACTACCCCACCCTCTGAAAATTGAGTAAATAATTCTGCAAGTGCTGAAATATAAACTAAACAGTTAGAAATAGTAGCATAATATTGCCCAGATAATTCATTTGTAGCAACATGAAAATGTTCTGAAAAATCTAGAATTTTTTTAATATTAGCCCAATCTTGATTTGTAAGGTGACCATCATCATCATCATCATCACTACTAACACGAGCATTATATGTTGCGCTTATTAGGTTTCTATATTCATATGCAACAACTAAACTTTCATACAAGAAATTCCACCTAGTCGGACAAGTTAAGAACCTTTCTTTCTCTAAGGCCAAATTCATCACATTTTTTTATAATATTCTCTAACTCTACTTCTACGGTTTGAATAAAAAAGCCAATGAAGAGCGAATTTAACATTTGCAATTTCAGCATTTAAAGTTTTCAAACCATCACCGACGATTAAATGGTAAATATGACAAATACATCTAACATGGAAAATATTACTAAATGCAGGACTTAGTGTAGTTGTAAGATAGCCTATAGCATTAGTGTTACTAGAAGCATTATCCATTGAAACTGCCATTATTTTATCTGTAATGCAAAAATATCTAAAAATACCATGAATTGTCTTAGCAATAAACTTACCTGTGTGACTTGAAGTAATTATTCTATAAGCAATAATGCGTTTTTGCATTATCCACTCCTCATCAACCCAATGAGTGGTAACAGTAAGATAATCACAATCATTACCACTCTTACCAATATCAGTAGTAATAGAAATGCGATTACTAATATGAGTAAATAAATAGCGCAAATATTGTTCATATTCATGTTTATATTTATAAATATCAGACTTTACGGTTGTGCGAGGCCATCCTTTATAAGTAGGATTAAAAATTCTTCTAATATAATGGACAAAGTGAGGGTTAGAGGGAAAATTATATGGTAAGCACATAACAGTAACCACTTTTGCCAATTCTTCACGATCTTTATTTGAATCGTAATATAAAATGCCACCGATAAACAGTGTTAATTCCCGGTTGAACTAGATTTGACCCGGTACTAGGGTTAACCTAAGTACCTACACTTGTCCCTTCTTGCTTAGCTTTCATTTGTTCAAATCTAATTTCAGCATCAAGGTGTTTCAGTATGTGTCTACTCAAACTACCCGTACCCCACCGTGGTCATTAAATTTATGAGACATCAAGAGGCCACAAGTTTTACACTTAGCCTTATTTTGAGTAAAAAAATGCCAAACAAGAGATGTTTCGGCCCGTTTACCACATTGTCTATTAAAAGTAGGGGTTACTACAGGAGGGTCATGCGAGGCATCATTTGGATTATTATCAGTTTGGTTAACAACAGGACTAGTAGGTGTATCATCTAAATCGGGTTGAGTTTCATCTAAATCATCATTTTCCTCATCATTTTCATTGATAGTTGGATTACCATAAAGAGCATTCATATATTCATCATTTAATTGTGAACATGGTGTAAGATCATGTATAAACTGACTATCGGTAAATTGAAAATAAGGGTTATCACTATCAAGAATAATAGGTGGGGGAGGACGGGTAACATGTCTACGTCGGGGAGCCGGGGGAGGAGTAGTAGCTTGGCCACTAGATTCACCGACTTTAGATTTTCCCTTTCCCTTACTCTTAAAACCAAACATTCCTTTCAAAGTCAAGTCCATATTAATTATAATGAAAAAGAAATTAAGCAAACAAAACTATAATATTAAAACTTAGGAGTTGGAATGAGTTTACCGAATTGACGAACAACTTCTTGAAAATTTTATAATGTTGAAGACTTGAATACTTCAATTCACCAACTTCACAATTTTTCACAATTTACAATAATAAAGTAAACAATAGTAGAAGAAAATTAGAGAGAGATTGATGATTTTATGAGTAAAAATGAAAGAATGAGGGGGTATTTATAGTTGAGAAAAAGGAAAAAGTATAATTATAAAAAGTTTGGGGTTAAAACAAAGTTTGGGGGCCAAATGACTATTATTTAAACAAGCCAAATGGCTATTTTAAGGGGCCAATGGCTAGAATTTAAAATTATGACCGTTGGCCATTTTTTAAACAATTTTTTTTTATTTTTTTGACCGTTGGGCCCGCCTTCCGGGCTCGGTCTAAACGGGCCCGGGCTCACGAGTCCAAAATGAAGAACCGGCCCCCAACGGGCCTAAATCCCCCAAGCCCGGACCCCCTACGGGCCGGCCCGTTTAGCCCGCGAGCCCGGGTCGATCATGAGCACTCTGACTACCGTTGGAATCCCTTCCTGCTATGTTTTGTATAAATTTGCCTAATATTCTCTATCTATCATGAGCACTCTGACTACCGTAAATCTCTCCCGAGTAATTACGATAATTTACTAGACATACTCTCCCACGTTACGCTAGCTGGCTTTAATTACAGCTCACTTAGATCGCACCCAAGGTTTCGTTATCCCTAATCCCACCTTTAAACCCTTGGTTATTGATTCTTCACATACATCGGGAGTGATGTTGTTCAACAACTACCTAAATATTCACTCTCTCCCGAGTAATACATACTAAATAGGCACAGCTAATTGAGGTCCCTTTCAATTAACTACAACAAGACCGTAGTTGAACAAATAGAGATTAAACTTTTGCAAATCTATATTAACATAGCAAGAATTTCATCCTTCAATTTGTTCCATCAAAACCCTAGACTAAATGTTTAGCTACTCATGCTCATAGTAATCAAATCCAAAATAAATTGCATAATTAAATTACAGAGTAAGGAATAAAGGATGTAAAAATCAATGTTTTGAACTCCCGAGTAGTGTTCCACGACCTCCTCTTATCTCCAATGGCAAAAGTCCTTCAAAGTTGTATTTTTGGGTCTATTTATATGTTTGGGACAAGCCCTAGACGTGTAGATTAACTTCTAGTCAAATCGGGGAACACTTAAAACCTTCAAAACTCGGACTGGGCTTGGACTTAGGCCTGGCGCCGCCTGGAAAACGCCTGGATAACGCCAACCTAGGCCTGGCTTTAAGCATCCATTTAGCTCGGCTTCCATCTCCAATTCACCTACACAAAAAAATAGGCTCCATTACGCTCAAACAAAATGTATTTTTATCATTAAAGCACGTAAAGTGCAAGGCACATAATGCGTCAAATCATGAATTACAGTCACACATCACCTGACCTCGTCACTACTTGACCGAGGTTAGGCTTGGCACTTACTAGGTACCATTTTGGTGTACTCATGCCCTTTCTTGCACATGTTTTCGTGTGCAGATCCAGGTACGAGCTATCAGCCTCGGGGTTAGTACGTGTTGCTGATTCCAGGAGACTTCAAGGTACTTCTGCTAGCATACACAGATCCTTGGAGTCCCCTTCTACTCCCTCGCCTAAAGACATTCTTTATTATCTTCAGACTTTTGTATAGAGCTACATAGATTATAGAAGCTTGTGACTTAGTGACATTCCGGGTGTTGGGAGATTATTTTGTATATGCCGAGCGACACTATTTTCGTTTATTTACAATATGCTGTTTTACCCATTTATTATTGTGATTTCTTTAAGTTTTCCGTAATATTAGGCTTACCTAGTCTTAAAGATTATGTGTCGGCACGACACCTTTCGGAGGGTTAAATTGGGTCGTGACATGCCAACAACCTAAAATTTTTTAGACCAATTGGTCTATGCAATACCTCCTACAAAATTATCACTAAAATCCTAGCTAAAAATATTAAACCTATCATGCCATTCCTTATTAGCCCTCTTCAATCAAGCTTTATTAAAAATAGACGGGCTAGTGACAATGCTATTATCATCCAGGAATTAATGAATAACCTTCGTAAGGCAAAAAAATGAATCTTCATATGTTAATAAAAATCGACCTAGAAAAAGCTTTTGACCGACTAGAATGGTCGTTTATCTATAAGACTCTCAATTTTTTCAAATTCCCTCCAAAAATTACTAATTTAATTATGTACTGTATAAGTACTAGCTCTATGGGAGTTCTTGTTAATGGCACCTCTACTGAATTCTTTAACCCTAGTAGAGGTATTTGTCAAGGAGACCCTTTATCTCCCTATTTATTTATTCTGTGCCTTGAATTACTCACTAGATTAATTAATCACCAAATAGATATCCTTAATTGGGATCCTATTAAAATCTCTCATAAAGGTCCATCCTTCTCCCACAAACTTTTCGCGGACAACATTACTCTAATGTGTAAGGCAAACAAAAAATTGGGTAATGTATTAAATCTTGTATGGAATTATTTTTGCAAAGAATGAGGTCTATCCATTAATTATCTCAAGTCTAAGATCATCCTACCAAAGAACTGCCCTGTAAACATCTCCAAATACTACTCAAATCTTTTTGGTATGAAAGTCGACCATGAATTTGGAAAATATTTGGGATTTCCAATATTAAATCATAGCCCGAGACCAAAAGACTTCAAATTTCTAATTGACAAATTACACCTTAGAATGTCTCACTGGAAATGTTATTTCCTCAATATGGCTGGAAGAGCTACCTTAGCCATTTGTACCCTTAATTCTATACCAAATCACTTCATGCAATATACTTACCTCTCTCGAAAAACCCTTAATCAAATAGATAAATCCAAAGGGATTTTATTTGGGGTAGCACAAAGTCCTCAAAAACTTCACTTAGTCAATTGGAAAATTGTCACTAGTAGTAAAATGGAGGGTGGACTAGGCATTCGAAATGCAGCCTCTAAAAACTTGGTCCTTCTAAGAGGACTTACCCGGAGACTCTTGAAATTCCCAAATACCCGTTGGCCATAACTAATCTCACACAAATATGCTTACAAACGATCTACCAATAGTTCTTCTTTCATTTGGAAATCCATTTTAAAGGGTTGGAAAATTTGCAATGAGGGTATCTTATGGCATCCCTTTATAAACTCCAATATTAACATTTGGACCTCGAAATAGATTCACAATTACAATAGTCTAAGAATCTCCATTCACAGGCCTCTTAGTAGAGATGACCTTAACATTTCTATAAAAGACCTAATTGATAAAGGCAATTGGGATTTCTCAAACTTCTCCATTGACTTGCCTTGCCATATTTTAAACAAGATTCTTGCTACTCCTATTCTCAATAAGGTCATTAAAAGGGACTTTATGACTTGTGGTCCAAATACTAACAATTTCTTTAGTGCAAGTTCTTGTTATGATATCTTAAATCCTAGTAAAACCACATCCTCGTCTATTTTTGGTTGGAATTGGGACCTACAATGTCCAAACAAAATAAAAATGCTCATGTGAAATGCATGCACAATCGCCTACCTTTTAAAAACCTCCTATCTCACATTGGGATCAACATAGACACTACTTGTACAGTGTGTAGAAAAAAGCCAGAAGATATCCAACACATTTTTCTCCACTGTCCAGGAACAAATTTTTTTTGGAAGAATATGGATATTCAAATTTACCCTATTGATAATGCCTCTCACTGGTTGATTAATCTCAAAGAGAAATTTTCTAATAATAGCATCCATGCAAAAAATTGGAAAAGAATACTTCCATTTTCTATTTGGAATATCTGAAAAAATAGAAACAATAATGTCTTCAACAACCTTGGTTATGACCTCAGTGCTAGTAAGGTTTTACAACGAGCTTGGAAGTTTAACTTTTTTTACAGAAAAAAATCCTTTCAAGGAAAACAGGTTGGCTATTAAGATCAAATGAGATAAACCCCCAAAAAGTACAGTGAAATTAAACATTGATGGTGCTTTTTCAAAATTCAAGATTGAAGCTGGACTTGGTGGTGTCTTTAGAGACAGCTATGGAGACTGGATAATTGGTTTCCACAAATCAGCTCATGCATATCGAACATTTGGCCTAGCATGAAGGTCTAAAACTGGCACATGAATGTAAGTTCCCCAAGCTAGAGATAGACACAGATTCCACGGATATCATAAACCTTCTTTATGATAACAACCAAAATCTAGCTAACTTAATTATTGAATGCAAGTTCTTAATGCACTTGTTGAAACTCCCAACTCTGACGCATAACTTCAGGAAAGGAAATACAGTGGCGCGTCTCTTGGCGAAGGAAGCAGTGACAAACTTCAAACCGGTTAAATATTTTTACCATGATCGTCCACCATGTTTTGTTGATAGCCATCGCTGTTAAGAACAACCGAGATCCAATGAGAATTTGTGCGTAGCTTCTGGTCTTTGACATAAAAAAAGAAGGTTGTAATAACGAAAGGGACATGTGAGAATTTGGTCTTAGCTATTCTCATTTGTTAAAGGACAAGCTTGGTCGTTGTAATAGTTTTAAGTATATTTTCAAGTTAGGCAATGTTCAAGTCCTACGGGACTATGTAGTGCCTATGTGATTTTTGTTTAAATAATATATCGTACTATTTCAAAAATAAAGGATTTCAATGTGTTAGATTTGGGGATTTTAAATGAGTAAACAAAATAAAAAAGAAAAAAAACACTTAATTAAAATACAAGAGGGGACATTAGACATGCCTACAAAGTGATAATTAGACCTCTAACTTCACTTATAAAGGTGCACAATAATCATGGGACTATAAGGCATTTTGATTTTGGGTGCATGCATACATATTATTATACATGGTATAGAGAGAGGAGCATGAATTCACGTGCCCCGTACTCTAGCACATGGATACGCGTCTGGTCTTAAAAGACTATGACAATAAGATGGAAGAAGTGTTATTGTTTTTAACTGAGTTAGAACATATATTCATCGCTTTGAAGACTTTGACAGACGAGAGGTGTAAGCACAATGAAGTGTGAAGCAATCTCGCACTAAGCAAAACGACTTTCATTTTTCATAACAACTATAAAAGAAAATTAATATATTCATAAAATTGCAGAACTAAATTCAGTCTTCAAACGTCCTAACATAAGAATATCTTGGAGTCAAGTAACAAGCTTTGTATTAGCGTGAAAATTATCTACAACCCCGAACTTTGACTTAAAAGTCAAACTCCCCCTGCTACTTTGAACAATTGTTCTCTCCCATTTCTCAATTGACTTTTTTAAAGTACCTATTTTAACCTTTAAATTATCAACATTTATTTATTTTTGGTTTTAATATTTTACCTTTTTATCATCATGATATTTTTTTTCTTTTCCAATATTTATGCTACGTACCTATATAAAAACTAAATTTAATTTTCAAATTGAAAAGGCTTATGTTTTTACTAATATAACAACTAAATCGAATATCCGGCCGGTCGTTCCGAGAGTTTTAGCCCCGTCTATTTCTACATCATTATATGTTGTTCAACTTTATTATGTTGCGTCGAGTTGGTTGGCTCGAGTTCGGAGTGATTTTTGATAGGAATGAGACACTTAGTCTCTCAATCTGAATATTTAGTTGGAAAATTCAATCGGAGTTGACTTATGAGTAAACGATCTCAGATTAGGATTTTTATGGCTCGGAAAGCTTCATTACATGATCTTGGACTTATGAGGGTGTTCGAAATGTAATTTGGAGGTCCGTGGTAGAATTAGGCTTGAATTGGTTAACGGTAAGTTTGAAGTTGGAAAAATGCAGCTAGTGATGATGTGATGGTGTGGCCGCACCTGCGGATTGGGAACCGGAGGTGCAAGCTTCGCAGGTGTGAAATGGAGCGCAGGTGCGCGGAGTTCCGCAAGTGCGGTTTGGTCTCCGCATCAGCGATGACCGCATGTGCGAAGGCTGTCAATTTAATGAAAAATCACAGAAGCAGACATTTTTCCACAAGTACGGAGGTCGCAGGTGTGCTATTTGACCGCAGGTGCGGTTTTGCTGGGCAGAGAGTATAAATTGAACCCTCCGCAAAGTTTTGGTCATATTTCACAATTTCAACTCGATTTTTGGAGCTTTTTGAGGGTTTTGAAGGGGGATTCAAGGGAAGACTCGTTGAGTTAAGGTTTTTGAACTTAATACTCGAATCTATGATGTAAGCATGAAAATTGTAGTAATTAGGGGTGAAAATTGGGGAAATTAGGGCGTGAAATTTGAGAGTTTAATTTGAGGAATTGAGGGGTCAAACAAAGTTGGATTTTGATAAACTTGGTATGTATGGACTCGTGAGTGAATGAGGATTTGTATGAGACGTGAGCCCGGGGGTCGGGTTTTGCCAATTTCGGGATTTTGTGATGTAATTTGATAATTTTGATGTGGGATTCATTCCTTTAGCATATATTAATGATATACTACTGATTTTGGATAGATTCAGGGCGATTTGTTGCCGAGTCGAGCGGCAAGGGCATTGCGGAGTAGATTTTCCTCCGATTTGAGGTAAGTAACGATTGTAAATATAGATCTGAGGATATGAAACCCCGGATTTTTGTATTATTTCACTACATTGAGGTTACGCACATGCTAGGTGACGGGCGTGTAGGCCTGTACCGTTAAGGATTGTGACTTGTTCCGTCCCGTGGCAACTATAGAGTTGTATATTTTGGTTAAAGCTGTATAATTGCTATATGTTTTAGAAATGCTTCCTTTAACTTGGGATGAACGCCGTGTTTGGGGCCTTGTGCTTGTACTATTTGGACCCGCAGGGGTATTTTATACTATCCTTACACTGTTTTGATTTAAAAGCATATCCTCAGTCATGATTTTTCCTATTTACTGTTTGATTGAGTTTCCTTACTCTATCTTAAATATATGAAAGTTGTTTTGTGTTGCGTTCTCTGATTTATCACTGAAATGCCCGAGTGGCTTATGAGGTTGATAACTGATAGAGGTTGAGGGCATGATTGTGGGAGTATATATTTATGGATTGGGTTGCACGCCGTAGCGATATATATATATATACATATCGGGCTGCACACCGCAGCGATATAGCGCTTGGGTTGTAGGAGCCCCTCCGGAGTCTGTACACCCTAGTGAGTGCCGGTACTTATTGAGTGTGAGTGCTGAGTGTGAGTGATGAGTGTTGAGTCATGAGTGACTGTGAGGCTTGCCCGAAGGGCTATTTATGCGTGATACTTTTCCCGACGGGCTGCTTTTATGACATCACTATTTTTCACTCTATTCTTATATTGAGCCTCTATTGAAACTGATGAAAAAATATTTTCAGACGATTTCTATTGAAATTAGATGATTTCTAATTTGGCAATTGTTGTTTTCACTGAGACTTTGTATGGTGAGATTTATGTGATTTTGTTTCTCGTCATTGCAATCAACCTTTATTTATGATTGTTACTTAGTGAGTTGGCGCACTCACGTTACTCCTTGCACCTTGTATGCAGATTCAGGTGTCACAGGACGCTCGAGTGTGAGTTGATATATCATCAGATGTTGTCAGAGTTTATCAAGGTAGCTGCATAGCAACCGCAACCTTGATCTTCTCCCTCCTATTCTTTCAGTAGATTATTGTATTAGACTTATCTTGTCTTTTGAGTAGACTGTATCAGACTAGTATCATAGATGCTCATGACTAGTGACACCGAGGTCGGGCCGTTGATTTTATGTTTTGTCTATTTTCACTTGTTTTGAAGTGTTTAATGAAAGATTTATGATAAAAAAATATTTGTAAATGAATTATTGAAAGGAATCATTTCATGATTCGTTTAATGAATTGGATAGCCTAGTACTGTGATAGGCACCATCATGACCGTGGTGGTTTGGGGTTGTGACAAGTTGGTATTAGAGCCTAGGTTACATAGGTCTCACGAGTCATAAGCAGGTTTAGTAGAGTCTTGCAGATCGGCACAAAGACGTCTGTACTTATCTTCGAGAGGCTGCGGGACCCTTAGGAAGAATGTCACATTCTTGAATTCTTGTCGTGTGAATCCATTTATTCAGCCAAAAGCGTAACTCTTTGAATTCCTTTCATGTTTTCGAACACGTACGTGAGCGCTCGGTATCAGATGTGCATCGACGGCTTGTGATTTCCATGGATGAGGTGCGAGATGTGATTTTAGCATGTTGATAATGGGCAAGTCTGGAGGACTTGACACCGGGTTTTTTCTTTGGCTTGAGCGTTGAGATTTCGAGTGTGTGAGCACGTGCATTTGGGACTTATATGTCCGCTTCTATCCTTACTGGTGGGATTTTGTGACTGGATGACTATGTGGTGAGTGTGATTTGATGGTGAGATGTGTTCAGATTGTTTGATTGTGACAAAAAAAATTGGCTGGAGATGTAGCAAGAACTATTGGGTGTTTGACTTCTATCTTGAGTGGGCATATGGCCTCGAGTTGTGAATGTATTGAAGGACCTCTTATGTAGTTTAGTTGTACAGTGAAATGTATCTTCATGTTGTGTTATGAGTTCATGGTGATGTCTTTTGGGTTGACCAATGCCCCAGCACCGTTCATGCATTTTATTAACAGTGTATCCGTATTTGTACTCCTTCGTTATTGTGTTCATTGATGGAATCCCGGTGTACTCACGTGTCCAGGAGGAGCATACTCAGGATTTGAGGGTGGTATTATAGAGATTGAGGGAGGAGAAGCTTTATGCAAAGTTTTCCAAGTATGAATTTTGGCTCAATTCAGTAGCATTCTTGGGGCACGTGGTGTCCAGTGAGGGTATCCAGGTGGTCAAACGAGTGTGGGTAGAGCTTTCAGAAGCTCAAGATTGCTTTGACCACAGCTCCAGTGTTAGTTCTGCCATTATCTTCCGGTTCTTATACCGCGTATTGTGATGCCTCGAGGGTAGGCGTTGGTTGTGTTTAAATGCAGGAAGGTAAAGTGATTGCGTAATAGCGATGATTTTTGGAAGGGTATAGTGAGATATCAGTTTGAGGCTAAGCAGGCGGGGTTATCTCCCGCGGGGTGTCCTGAGGTTCTGTGATCCTTATGTGGTTTTGTAGCAAGTCCTCTTTTACCGGTAAATGATATATGTTGTAATTTGAGTTTAGATCGCTTGTGGAAGTTGGAACGACTATTACAATGGTGAATGTGAGATTTGCAGATGATTTGAGATATTAAATGGTTTGTGTTATATGAGCTTATGAAGTATTTAGTTGAATCTCAATGTAGTATTGTGGCGGTGATAACGTATGTGCATTATGAGTTATTTTTTGTCTTGATCTATGACTTTGAGCCAAGTGGGGGGAGTCTGCTAATAATAAGTTGGTTGCACGATTATGTGATGTATTGGTTTCAGTTCGAGGTATACTGGTGAATACGTTATGACCTGCAGAGGTGGAGTTTGAGAATGACTCGAGTAATAGAAATTTTTGGATACATGTCGTAATATACTCTATGGGTAATTGGGTTTTATTGAATAATTGAGTTGTATTTGTAAAGGGTGTAGTGTGTGCGGAGTAGGAATTTTCCTGGTTGCTTAAGGGTGTGGGTTACTCCCTTGGGTGTTGGTGTGTTAATGGGGTACAATTCGTTCGATCTGTTTGATCGGTTTAACTGATAATTGCGTAGAGTGGGTGACTCTCGAGAATGGTTCTGATGGATTCAAGGTTTATATGTAAAAATTGGGAATCTTCAAGATGTGTATTTGCCTAGAAACTGAGATTTTCATTGGAAGGCGTCAAGAAATGTGGTATTTCTATATCATTGTGGATTCTACACTCCGGTATCATGAAAGGGAAGAATAACTTAAATTCATCGAAAGTATATTTAGAGTAAGTATTTGAGAAGTGGTACTTTGGGGTGCTTAAGAGATATTCAACGGTTTATAAGCCTTAGGGCGATATGGTTCTGTGCTAGGGTCTCGCGTGGTGATTTCTGGTTGAGGATTTTGGTACTACGGCAAGGAGAAGAATCAATTAGAAGGTAATTCAGAAGGAACTCGGATAAATATGACATCTTGGTAGTAGATTGGATCGACATGGTAATGAGTAAGATCGGTTCTTTGGGTGCTTATGATGTGGTAAGGTTCTACGTGTGATTAGTGGCAATGCTCTTGGGTTTTGACGGCCTGCGTAGCTTAGTTGAGTTAGAGGGATTCATTCCTGACGGGTTAGTTCAATACAATGGGTTTCAGAGGGTTCTTGATGGCCTCTACCATAGTTAAGATGTATATTTCCCACTGGTGCATGGGGCATGTGGCGTATTGTAACTTTCTCCAGAATAAAATCAAATGGAAAGTCTTAACTGATTGAGTATGTAGTTGCTTGCGTCTCAGAGTGGATTTGAGGTTTATCGTATCGTTCATATGGTGGCATAATGGGTGCGATGTGTGGTGTAGTATTGAGATAGCGGGTGCAAGGTCACGATGCGATTTTAAAGGAAGGTTCTGATATGTAATGTCGCTAGAGTGGTTATGGTAGACGAGATGAGGTCGTCGGACCTAGAATGAGTACTTCTGGATCTGGTTGCGGTATATTTGGGATGATATTGATGCTGACGTCTTAGGGATTTTGCTATATTTCCTGTTAAAGAGAGGGAGTTCCATCACTTGTTGATCTGACGAATGTTTGTGGGATCTGTGTGTTTCTTTCATCATTGGAGGTATATGAAGGTGTTAGAACGGGTCTCTATTTGACAATAGGGTTATTACCAGCACTGGGTTGCTTGAGCAGCTGATGTGATTAGAAATTATCGCTATGAGTGTTTGAGTTATGTGGTATTTCATGTAATTTCAACTTGGGTTATGACTATGACTTGATTAAGCTTGTTCAGACTTATACAGTGTGTGGATGTGTGATTCTGATCTTATAGAAAAGTTCGGATGTGGAAATTAGATTCTAAGGCTTATGGGCTAGGTTGGATGAAGATGTTTCAGAGGTGTTGTGTTATCAGATCTATGCGGGACAGGGTGACGTGGGATCACCCCCGGGTATGTGCATGGTAAGGTTATTCGGCGATTTGATGGCTTTTGAACAACTCTTATCACGTTCGAGGACGAACGTATGTTTAATTGAGGGAGAATGTAACGACCCGGTTGGTTGTTCTAAGAGTTTTAGCCCCGTTTTTCACCATTTCTGCATCACTATATGTTGTTAAGATTTATTATGTTGCGTCGGGTTGGTTGGCTCGGGTTCAGGGTGATTTTTGGAGAGAAATGAGACACTTAGTCTCTTAATCTGGATGTTTAGTTGGAAAAGTCAACAGGAGTTGACTTATTAGTAAACGATCTCGGATTAGGGTTTTTATGGCTCGGATAGCTTTGTTAGGTAATTTTGCACTTAAGAGGGTGTTCGGAATGTAATTTGGAGGTCCGTGGTAGAATTAGGCTTGAATTGGCGAAATTGGAAATTTGCCGATTTTCGGTCGGCATTGGAAAATTTGATATCGGGGTTAGAATGGAATTTAGGAAGTTGGAATAGGTTCGCAACTTCATTTGTGATGTGTGTACAAACTTTCAGGTCATTCAGATGTGGTTTGGGTGGTTTCGGCATCGTTGGCGAATTTTGGAGGTTTAGAAATCCTTAGGATTGAATTCGGTGTTTTGGTGTTGTTTTGGGTGTTCCGAAAGTTTGACTAAGTTCGTGTATTGATATGTGACCTACTGGTGTAATTGGTTGATGGTCCCGAGGGTCTCGGGATGATTTCGGATGGTTAACGGGAAGTTTGAAGTTGAAAAAATGCAGTTGGTGCTAATGTGCTGGTGTGGCTGCACCTGCGGATTGGGAACCGCAGGTGCGAAATGGAGCGCAGAGTTCCGCAAGTGCGGTTTGGTCCCCGCATCTATGATGACCGCAGGTGCGCCTATGCGACCGCAGGTGCGAAGGCTGGCAATTTAATGAAAAATCGCAGAAGCGGACATTTTTCCGCAGATACGGAGGTCGCAGGTGCGGTTTTGCTGGGCAGAGAGTATAAATTGAACCCTCCGCGAATTTTTGTCAATCTTTCACGATTTCAACTCGGTTTTTGGAGCTTTTGGAGGGTTTTGAAGAGGGATTCAAGGGGAGACTCGTTGAGGTAAGGTTTTTGACTTAATAAGCAAATCTATGATGAATTTCAGTTGATTAAGCATGGAAATTGTAGTAATTATGGGTGAAAATTGGGAAAATTAGGGCTTGAAATTGGAGAGTTTAATTTGAGGAATTTAGGGGTCAAAAAAGGTTGGATTTTGATAAATTTGGTATGTATGGACTCGTGAGTGAATGAGGATTCTAGTTTTGTAATTTTTGTCGGATTCCGAGACGTGAGCCCAGGTGTCGGGTTTGGCCAATTTCGTGATTTGTGATGTAATTTGATACTTTTGATGTGGGCTTCGTTCCTTTAGCATATATTAATGATATAATACTAATTTTGGATAGATTCGAGGCGTTTTGTAGCCGAGTCGAGTGACAAGGGCATTGCAGAATAGATTTTCGTCCGGTTTGCGGTNTATATATATATATATATATATATATATATATATATATATATATATATATATATATTGATCGAGCTGCACACCGCAGCGATATTTGGTCGGGCTGCAGGAGCCCCTCCGGAGTCTGTACACCCCAGTGAGCGCAGGTACCTACTGAGTGTGAGTGCTGAGTATTGAATGATGAGTGTTGAGTCATGAGTGACTTTGAGGCTTGCCCGAGGGGCTATTTATGAGTGATACTTTTCCCAAGGGGCTGGTTTTATGAAATCACTATTTTTCACTCTATTCTTATATTGAGCCTCTATTAAAACTGATGAAAAAATGTTTTCATACGATTTCCATTGAAATTGGAATTTTACGATATATTTTGACTTGATCTACTAATTTGGCAATTGTTGTTTTCACAGAGACTTTGTATGGTGAGATTTATGTGGTTTTTTTTGCTTGTCACCNAGGGTGTTCGGAATGTAATTTGGAGGTCCGTGGTAGAATTAGGCTTGAATTGGCGAAATTGGAAATTTGCCGATTTTCGGTCGGCATTGGAAAATTTGATATCGGGGTTAGAATGGAATTTAGGAAGTTGGAATAGGTTCGCAACTTCATTTGTGATGTGTGTACAAACTTTCAGGTCATTCAGATGTGGTTTGGGTGGTTTCGGCATCGTTGGCGAATTTTGGAGGTTTAGAAATCCTTAGGATTGAATTCGGTGTTTTGGTGTTGTTTTGGGTGTTCCGAAAGTTTGACTAAGTTCGTGTATTGATATGTGACCTACTGGTGTAATTGGTTGATGGTCCCGAGGGTCTCGGGATGATTTCGGATGGTTAACGGGAAGTTTGAAGTTGAAAAAATGCAGTTGGTGCTAATGTGCTGGTGTGGCTGCACCTGCGGATTGGGAACCGCAGGTGCGAAATGGAGCGCAGAGTTCCGCAAGTGCGGTTTGGTCCCCGCATCTATGATGACCGCAGGTGCGCCTATGCGACCGCAGGTGCGAAGGCTGGCAATTTAATGAAAAATCGCAGAAGCGGACATTTTTCCGCAGATACGGAGGTCGCAGGTGCGGTTTTGCTGGGCAGAGAGTATAAATTGAACCCTCCGCGAATTTTTGTCAATCTTTCACGATTTCAACTCGGTTTTTGGAGCTTTTGGAGGGTTTTGAAGAGGGATTCAAGGGGAGACTCGTTGAGGTAAGGTTTTTGACTTAATAAGCAAATCTATGATGAATTTCAGTTGATTAAGCATGGAAATTGTAGTAATTATGGGTGAAAATTGGGAAAATTAGGGCTTGAAATTGGAGAGTTTAATTTGAGGAATTTAGGGGTCAAAAAAGGTTGGATTTTGATAAATTTGGTATGTATGGACTCGTGAGTGAATGAGGATTCTAGTTTTGTAATTTTTGTCGGATTCCGAGACGTGAGCCCAGGTGTCGGGTTTGGCCAATTTCGTGATTTGTGATGTAATTTGATACTTTTGATGTGGGCTTCGTTCCTTTAGCATATATTAATGATATAATACTAATTTTGGATAGATTCGAGGCGTTTTGTAGCCGAGTCGAGTGACAAGGGCATTGCAGAATAGATTTTCGTCCGGTTTGCGGTAAGTAACGATTGTAAATCTAGACCTGAGGGTATGAAATCCCGGATTTTCGTACTATTTTACTACATTGAGGTCGCACATGCTAGGTGACGGGCGTGTGGGCGTGCGTTAGGGATTGTGACTTGTTCCGTCCCATGGAAAATATAGAGTTGCATATTTTTGTTAAAGTTGTATAATTGCTATATGTTTTAGAAATGCTTTCTTTAACTTAGGTTGAACGCCGTGTTTAGGGCCTGTGTATGTACTATTTGGACCCTCAGGGGTATTTTATATTATCCTCACACTGTTTTGATTTGAAAGCATATCCTCAGTCATGATTTTTCTTGTTTACTATTTGATTCAGTTTCCTTACTTTATTTTAAATATATGAAAGTTGTTTTGGGCTAAGTTCCCTAATTTATCAGTGAAATGCCCGAGTGGCTTATGGGTTTGATGAATGCTAGATGTCGAGNAGAGACTTTGTATGGTGAGATTTATGTGGTTTTTTTTGCTTGTCACCGCACTCAGCCTTTATTTATGACTGTTACTTACTGAGTTGGCGTACTCACGTTACTCCCTGCACCTTGTGTGCAAATTCAGGTGTCACCAAACGCTCGAGTGTGAGTTGATATATCATCAGCTATTGTCGGAGTTTAGCAAGGTAGTTGCATGGCGACCGCAACACTGCTCTTCTCCCTCCTATTCTTTCAGTAGATTATGTTTATTAGACTTCTCTTGTCTTTTGAGTAGACTGTATCAGACTTGTATCATAGATGCTCATGACTAGTGACACCGAGATCAGGCTGTTGATTTTATGTTTTGTCTATTTCACTTGTTTTGAAGTGTTTAATGAAAGATTTATGATGAAAAAGATTTGTAAATGAATTATTGAAAGGAATCATTTCATGCTTCGTTTAATGAATCGGCTAGCCTAGTATTGCGATAGGCGCCATCATGACCGGGGTAGTTTGGGGTCGTGACATTGATGAACCTAGAGAATAAAATAAAGTAAAGTTTTCGATTTCATATATTTATGTTATAACTAATAATATATGTATTGTGTAATATAATTGTTTACCCTAAAATAGGATAACAATTAAATTTATATATGATTTTAAGGATGCGTGATTTTTGTAACGATCCGACCGGTCGTTTTGAACTCTAGCGCATCGTTCGTCGGTTTTAGGCCTTGAGCAGCTTCACTTCAGGTATTATGACTTGTGCGCGTCGTCGAAACTTGAATTTCGGAAGTTCAGAGTCGATTTGGAAAGAGAATTCTCATTTCGGAAGCTTTAAGTTGGAAGAATTGGCTAAGATTGGGTTTTTGAGTAAACAGCCTCGGAATCGGGATTTGAAGGTTACAATAGGTCCGTATGATGAGTTTGGACTTGGACTTATGTCCGGATCGGGTTTTTGGGTGATCTGGGAGCCTTTCGGCGCCTCTTGTGGGAGTTAACATTTTTGGAAGAATTTCATAAATTTGGGTTGAAGTGCATTTCAATGTTATCGATGTCCGTTTGGGATTCCGAGTCTAGGAATAGCTATGTATGGTGATTCTGATATTGGGAGCGCGTCCGGATGTGGATTTGGAGGTTTGTAGGTCATTTCGGAGTCGTTTGTCAAAAGTTAGAAATTTGAAGGTTTTTGAGAAGTTTGATCGGGAGTGGACTTTTTGATATCGGGGTCGGATTCTGATTCCGGAAGTTGGAGTAGATCCGTAATGTCGAATGTGACTTTTATGCAAATTTTGAGGTCAATCAGGCGTGATTTGATAGGTTTAGAAATCAAATGTAGAAGTTTGGAGTTCTAAAGTTCATTATGCTTGAATTGGGGTGCGATTCATGATTTTGGTGTTGTTTGATGTGATTTGAGGCCTAGAGCAGGTCCGTGTTATGTTTCGTGACTGGTTTGTGTAATTGAACGAGGCCTTGGGTGTGTTTCCGGGTGGTTTCAGATCATTTCGGGCTATTTTGCAATAGCTGATGCTGGTGTCTGGTGTTGTTCTTCGTGTTCCGTGAGGATCTTCTCGCATTCGCGGAGAAGGATTTGGCTTCAGGGACATTGTTCTTCGCGTTCGCGAAGAGATCCTCGTGTTCGCGAAGAAGAAAATATATGTTACGCAAGTCTGACTTCGGAGGCTCATATCTCGCAATCTATAAGGAATTTTGAGATGATGTAAAAACGAAAGTTATATCCCTTTGTGTCTAGTTTTTAGAAAGGTAAACCATTTAGCATTTGGATATGTGTAAAAAAACCTATGGCTGGTACACTACAGGATGTCGGGGAAAATGAAGATGATTTTTGTGTTGCGCAGGTCTGACTTTGAAAGCTTATATCTCGCAATCTATAAGGAATTAGGAGATGACCAAAACATGAAAGTTGTAGATCTTGGGGTATAGTTTTCATAAGGTTAAACCATTTACCATTTCGAAACAGAAGCCGCCCCATCCCAGATAAGGAGGGGGAGAGAGAGTTTGGAGGCAAGGCTCCCCAAGCAAGGGAAGAGGTCCCTGGGGTCGAGCTCGGGGTAGTTGACATTTCGGAATCACCCCAGATTTCGGACACCATGATTCGAGAGGCCAGTATGTTGGATAGTCATCGGATAGATCTCCAAGGTTTCTTTGATGGGCTCGAAATTGCTACCTCCGAGGACACTACCGGATTCGGTGATTTAATGGTGGCGAAAGAAATACCGTCACTTGGTGCCACTAGATCTTCATCGAGTCGATATGGTTGTCCAACGGGACAGGCCGTCCCGTACCGGTCCCGTATGATGAGTGGTGATTTTACCACTCATTCTAGTCTCTTTTCTTTAGATTTTTTGTTGTTTAATTATATAATATGAGGTCATTTATGGTGTGTATTGTTAGATTTTAAGGTAAATGATGCCATGAAGTGATTTGAATTCAATTGAAGCGGAATTGAGCCAAAAAAAAGAGTGGAAACAATGCAAACTTCTTCAGTGATTCCGCATCTGCGGAACACTGGTCGCTTTTGTGACCTCGCATCTGGGAGGAAATGGACACATTTGCGGAAGAAGACCTGGAAGGCAGGAATCGCATTTGCGATCGGATCAACGCAGCTGCGGAAGCACACCTGCGCTTGTACGTCCGCTTCCGCGGAACCACTACTTCTCATCAATTGCCGCTTCTGCATTAGGCTGCCCGCACCTGCGGAGCAACACCTGCGAGGATCTTTCCGCAGGTGTGGTCAACGGGCTTCAGACCTGGGAAGACTTGGAAATTCACATCTCCTCAATTCCAATCCCATAAATACACGACTTAGCTAATCTTTGGGATATCTTAGGTTGATTTTCAGTCTCTTAGACTAGAGAAAACAAGATTGGAAGTTAGGGTTCTTGCACACACACTTAGGTCTTGAAAATTTGAAGCTTTTGGTTGAGAATTTATTACTCATTTATGTTCATTTCTTCATTTCCTTTCTTTGTATTGAATATTTAAGTGTGTAGTATTTATTTCCAACGCTTGAATCTTGTTTATGGAAATATTAATATTTAAAGTGTTGATAAAATATCTTGTTGTGCTTATGTATTGAACGATTTAAGTTATATTAAAGTGAGTTAGTTTTTCTTTAATTATTCTTGTTCTTTAATATTTCAAAGGGATTAGCTAACCTTAGGACTCGCCCATTAACTTCCAATAAATTTTGAAAAAGATTATTTGGGGTTGGGAAAGATTAATTAACAAGAACTTGAGGCTTTAACCCTCATTTTATAGATTCTACCTAGGGATAGGATTGAACTACTTGTAGCCGTATTCGGGTTTGCTTAATCTCTTAATTGTTTTAGGGATAATTAATATAACCTCGCTCATATTTGTAAAATCGTGAAATACATTGGATTGTTACTTGAGTGTAATTACCTATGCATCCATTCATGCAGCCATTGATCATTTTAATCGCTTTCTAGGTTAGTTTACATTATCGCATTTAGCTATAATATTTTCACAATCAAATTTTAAGTGTTTGGCATTGCACAATAAGTGATAATTCCCTTGCACGCCTAATCGCCTACATATTGTTCTCTGTGGGATTCGACCCCGACTCATAGTTGGGTAAATTATATTGCATGTGACCGAGTCCATTTACTTTTTAGTAATGGATTTGAACGTCATCAAAATTGGCGTATTTAGGTTGTTTGAGAAGTAAGCGTAAGTACTTTGGTCCAAACTTGTTAATATTTGTGTAATTATTCTCTCATCTTTGTTTATATACTTGATTGTTTCTTGTTTATTTTCTTAGTTTGAAAAAAAATCATATAATGAAAATTGGTCGAATGGTAGTTTTTCATACTTTGATGACCCTTGTCCTTATTGTGGAGGACCACACTCGTGGAAAAATTATTTAAATTCTCCCGGGGGCGGAGTGCACACAATCTCAATCCCATGAGTAGAGTATTTGTGATAAGTGTGGTCATCAAAATGGTCATTGGGATAATTGTGCTTATTCGTCTTTCCCTTCCCCAAGCCCCCGCTATGATGATTCTACTTTTTGTGATAAAAATTATAGGGAATGGAAGTGGAAGAAATTGAGAATGGACAAAATGGAGGGTTCAAGCTCATGTTATAATGCTTACTTGAAGGAGGAAACAAAGAGCAAAATGCCTCGGAGGAGATTGGAAAATAGTCTCCAATATGACTCGGCTCTTGAACGGTTGGACTCACAAATGGAAGAAATGCTTTAAGCTTTAGAGGTCCAAAAAGCCTCAGAAGTGAATGATAGCCAAGAACCTTCCTTAGAGGTTGAAGCCGAAAATCCTTCTTTAGAACTTGATCAAAATCAAGACGAACTCTCAAATGCTCAAAATGAGAAAATGATGCTCATGTTGGAGGCCATTCTTGAAAACGAGGAGAAGCAAAGCTTGGCACTCGAGGACTTAAAACAAGCACTACATCGAAATGATGAGACTATCCGCACTTTGGAAGATAAAATGAAATCATTGATTGAGGCTCATTATGCCTATCAATTTAAAAGTGTCGAAGAAGGTCAAGAAGAGTCCAACTCCGAGGAAGAAAGTGAGCTTTACTTTGAGGAATCAAGAATTGAACATCCGCCAATCGACTCCATGAGTGTTAGTGATGCTAAGAAAAATATGGAACTAGAGTCAACCAGTGTAATTGAAAATATGGTTTAGATTGACTCTAGTCCGGGGGAAAAAGAGGATGTCAAAATTCGGGATAATTGAAATTTGGAGGCTTGCGGTCACATTCCAAGCATTTTTCAACATTAGAATTGTGTGGTGATATGGTAATTGAACTACATGAGTCAATGAGGGACTGGGATGAGGAAAGACAAAGGTCATACATTTTACAGTTTGAAGGTGCAAGGAAGCAAAATGACATTCCTCACATGAAAACCAAGAAGTACAAAATGAAGAAATTAATGCATGGATTGATCATCTACTTACCACCCCCCATCGCTCATGGTCACAAGCTTGATTTCAATATAGGTTCCTAATTTATATCGTCCAAGTGGCGAGAAAGTTGGTAAAGTTGATCTGCATCTAACACAACGTTAAATGTCGTGCTTGGTGGGAGGCAACCCATCGTTTTCGAACTTTTTGGTCGTTTTTGAAGTTTTCTTTTTTTACAATAGTTTATTATGTTATTTTTGACTAATCTGCTAAGTTTTTAGATTTTTTGGAGTTGAATTAAGGGATTTGAGGTGTTGGAGTGCACAAAAACAATAGTTGAAATATTTGTGCATCAATCATCTGGTGTAACCGCATCTGCGGAACATTCACCGCAGATGCACCCACACTGAAGTGCCCAAAGAAGCGCAGAAGCTGCAACTATCGCAGAAGCGGTTTGGCAGACGCAGAAGCGCTTAAATCTCCGTAGAAACGGTCCAACGTGTAAATGTAAAAACCCTTCATCAGGTGAGATTCTAATTTTCCCCAATTCTCACAACTCCCTCTCCTCTCTCACGCTACTGCTCTTCACCAACTGCTCACACTTGAGTTCTCACACACAAGACATACAGGTATGGTTCTTAGTTCCCTCATCTACTCCTCTCTTCTACTTATATTTTCTTCTTCTTCTCCTTCATCTCATCTATTCTACTGTCCAGTTTTCAAATTTTTTTTATAATTATTTTCACTGGTAGTTTTAGGAGTGAGGGAAACCGGTTGAGACTGTTCTTGTGTGTGATTTGATTATTAAAAACACTTCAGGGGAAGTTTGAGTACCCAAATTTGTGAAAAGAAGCCTAAGTTCCCATTGCTTGCAATGTGTTCGACCAATTGTCCAAAATAAAATTGTTTGCTAAGTACCACAAAAATCAGTCTTAATGGAGTCATCGGTTCATGTAGTGCACTAATTTAGAAGTATTGAGTATAAATTATGTGCTAAAATCATGCTAGAAGTGAAAAGAGTCGAAAAACAATTCTGGGCTTTTGAACCCTTTGATGCACACCAGAGAAGCGAAAAAAGTGTCGCAGATGCGGCCTCGCACCTGCTTTGACAGATCTGCATGTGCGATTTCTGGTGATATGGGAAAAACCGCATAAGCGGGACTGTACTTTGTCAAAATTCTGAATTCCTGTAGCTTTGCATCTGGAGCTTCCAGGGCCCGTTCGACTCGATTCTTTGGCCTAATTGCTTTGTTTTAAATTGCCTAGCATGATTCTACTGTCTGACTAATGTTGTTTTTATTTTTTGAAGGTACGTTGAGCTAAAATAGACCCTAATATGAACGAATGCCTCGCTTGGTCATGAAATTGAGGAGGAAGCTATGGATGAACAATTCGACCAGTCACACTTCATGTTGGTTGATTGTCACCACCGGTATTATGACAACCTCCTCACAAAAATGATAGTGCTTGAAAAGGGGATCGCCGAGGAGAAATTGGCCGAGCTACTCCGAGAATTATATGGTCGTCTACAAGCCTCCGTCTGGTCGTGCTTCATGCCTACTCCGTGCAAAACCAGTGAGGAGTATGTTAGTGAAGTTTGTGCTAATCTTAAGCGTACAAACTTCGCCGACCCACAACTCACCATAAGGGGAAAGATAATGAGGTTTGGGATTGAGAAGATTAATGACATACTCGGGATTCCTGACCATCCACTCGAGCCAGTGCTGGAAAAGGATCATTGCAACAATGCGGAATGGCTCGTTTCAAAACTCAATCCTGCAAGAATGAGAGCAAAATGGGCCAACAAAAGAAGGGGTTTGAAGTCGATCGACTTCACAGCTGAAGCTAAAATATGTCTCTATATCCTCTGCAACAAGGTATCACCATGTGGAAATGTTTTAGATGTCTCATACACCAGAGCCTTGATCATTGCATGCCTTCTTGACGGCATTCCTATGAATGCCGGCCATTATATCCTGCGGGAGCTGAGAGAGTACTTGCACGATGACAACCCGGGGTTGATGTTTCCTTCACTGATCACAATGTCGTGTATACGGGTAGAGGTTGAGGTGCGCAGCACCGATCATTGGTTGCCGGCACAAACCTTTTCATCCGTTGAGAGTAACGAGCGAGGGTAGTGCAGTCAAGAGCAAGAAGAGGAAAGTCACCACTGTTGGCGGACCAGAGTCATCCTCACATGCAGTAGTGCCTAAGGGACCATTTGGGATGTGTACTTGCAGCTTGGCATCATCCGTGACTTAGTTTCACAGCTCCCCAGTGGACCCTCACACCCCCAGCCTAGGCCCGAGTACTTCACCATGGATGACATGAAGACCTACTTAGATGCACAACAAAAACAGGCAGAGTCTCAGGAGAAGATAACATCATTTGTTGGCAGACTCGAGGCTGCCTATGGAAACTTGGCCAAGGTACATGTAGATCTTCAGTAAGACTTTGAAAAGGAGAAAGTGAGAAACAAGAAGAAGGTCAAGTTTATGATCAAAATGTGGAGAGGCATCAAAGCCATTTTCAAATGGAGGCAGCCGAACAGGAAGATACTTGTTGCTGATGCTGAGGATAGTGAGGAGTACTCTTCCATGTCGAGTGTTGCTGCTGATGGTGATGATGATACTAATGATGATGAGGCTGAGAGTTCTTTGCAGCAGTGATTAGCCTTTCTCCCGCAGTCTGCTAGTCTGATGCAGACCTCAAGGAGACCCTCAAACTACTCTTATTTTATTTTGATATTGTGCAGTGAGGACACTGCAATATTTTTAGTTGGGGTAACTTTAGGGAGTATACTTTATTCGTACATTGATGCTATATATGTGCCCTTGCCGGGTTTATGTTGTGGTATGGATATTGTGTGCCCTTGCCGGGCTTCTTTATTATTTCTTATCATGTGCTCTTGCCGAGCGTAGTTGTGATTGGTTGGATATTTGCAGATTAGTCACTGTTGTTATTCTATTTTATTTTATCATGGCACTGCTTCAGCTCACTGAGGACATGACACTTTATAGGAGGGTGTGGAGGTCGAGGATTAAGGTAGAAGGTTAGTAGGCAGTTTATAGTGTTCACTGATAGGCTTAGTAGCATGCATTTCTCTTCATATTCTTAGATTTGTATTACGGTATGTGGTTTTGTTCGCCTCAAGTATTATATTCCCTTTGCTATTATTGGATATTATTTATCCTTTATTACGGTATGTGGTATTTTTTTTTCTTTTTTCATCTTTCTTCCTTCATTGCTTCCCTCTTCTTTTTCTTGCCCTTCCTGAGCCGAGGGTCTATTGAAAATAGCCCCTCTACCTGCATCAGGTAGGGGTAAGATATGCATACAGACTACCCTCCCCAGACCCCACATATTGGGATAAAACTGAGTTTATTGTTGTTGTTGTTACTTATTTTCTTTAGTAGTTTTTAGTTTATGTTATTTTTTCTCCTTTAGTTATAGTTGCTTTTGTTTTATTATTTTCTTTAGTAGTTTTGTTTTCTTATTGTTATTTATTTAGTGTTTATTTTTTCTTTAGTAGTTTTCGTTCATATTTTTCTTATTTCTTTAGTAGTATTTCCTTCGGATTTTTTTATGCTACGGTTCTTTCCCGAGGAACAATTTTATGTTGAACCGGGTGACTTTTTCCTATGATGGATAGAGTGACGACTTTCTTAACGGAATTAGTCTTGTTTTGTTATATGGAGACTTTTGAATTATTTGGTGTACTAATAAAATTAGTCTCTTATGTGTGAAGTATGAATTAAGAATACCCCTCTGAATTTTAGTTTTAAATTGGAAAAAGTAAGTTGCATGGAGAAGAATAATTTTTGTGATAACTTTTTGGCTCTTTTGGTGATTCTTTGCCCACTAGTTGACATGATATTTCTCTACATGCTCTTATTAAGAAGTGAAATTGATTCGTCTTGATTAGTTCATGTTCCATGTGTGTTAGTTTTTTTTAATAAATAATTCTTGTGTTTACTTCTATCATCTAAAACTTGCCCGGTTGGTCTTTCAATGCTAATGTTAATCATGTTTGGTTGGAGGGATGACCTTAGAAATTCTTTGTGATCTTTGAAAAAGTCTCCTTAGCCTTTCAAGCCTACCATTACATAAATATTATCACTAATTATCCCATTTGAGCCTTTAACCTTTTCTTTGGCCACCTCATTACAAACCTTTACCCTTTTTGTGAAATTTCCTCTTTTGAACCCGTCCCTCCTTGAATATTGAGAATGAGGTTAAAAGCCTAAGTTGGGGGTGTTGGTGTCAAGTTGAAAATTGGTAAGGTTGTACATTGAGCGTAGAAACATATTCCTCAAAGTTGTTTATATGAAGTTACTCAAGCTCCAAAGAAAACAATTTTATATAAAAAAAATAAAAAGAGAGAAAAGAGAAAAAGATGTATGTATATATATATATATATATATATATAGAGAGAGAGAGAGAGATAGTCTTGAAAAAATTAGAGAGGTATTTAAGGTGGTTCTATGTTGGTAACTAGATGCCAATAAAGGCTATGTGGTTTGAAAAGAAGCAAAGTGCAAAAAGAAAGACAAATATGAGTAGGGTTCAAGGAGGGTGTAGTCACTTGTATCCCAAATACTTATTTGACACTTCCCTAAACCTACATTACAAGATTAAAAAGTCCTTATGGGATCTCCAACCGAATGTTCTTGAATAGGCGGCGAATTAAAATAAGGGCAAGCTTATGGCATGATATTTTGTAACACTTGAAATTCTTTGTTGAGAATGAGTGTCTTTGTGCATTTGTCCCTTGTGTTGTTATTATTAATATGGTGATTTGGGGACTTTCTTTCTTGTGAGGGAACATGAATTAGGATGGAATGGTGACATTGATGTATCCGAAAATGAGTAAATTGAGCATATGTAGTAGACTAGTGCTTTTGAATCACTTCTTGAGACTTTTTGTTGTCACTTGATTATTTTGTAACTCCTTTGCAATTCTTGAAAGTGTTTTTAAATGAGGGGGTTATTTGGTTAAGATTCACGTGTTTGAGCCTAATTATTAGTACCAACCAAATCCATAAGTATGGTGCTTAATTGGAGAATGTGATTTGTAAATGAGAGCAATACTACTTGTGCTTTAAATGGTAGAACCTCATTGAATTGTTGGTTTTGATTTGTTTGAGGACAAGCAAAAGCTTTAAGTTGGGGGTGTTGGCGAGTGGTGATTTTACCACTCATTCTAGTCTTTTTTCTTTAGATTTTGCGTCCTTTAATAATATGAGGTCGTTTGTGGTGTGAATTGTTAGATTTTCAGGTAAATGATGCCATAAGGTGATTTGAATTAAATTGAAGCAGAATTGAGCAAAAAAAGAGTGGAAACAATGCAAAACTCTTCAGTGATTCCGCATCTGGGGAACACTGGTCGCCGTTGCGACCTCGCAACTGTGAGGAAATTGTCACGACCCAAAATCTATAAGGTCGTGATGGCGCCGGACACCATTGTCAGGCAAACCAATCATTAAATGGTTAAGTTAAATTTCTGTTTTAATATTTGGAAATCGTTACATAATAATTATCGAATAAAATCCGCTAAGTAAATTTGATAGTTTAAATATTCATTTTTAATAAAATACATCCCAAACATATCCCAGAACCCGGTATCACAAGTGCATGAACGAACTTCTAAGAATTTATACAGATACTGCAATGTCTGTCTGAAATACAAGTTGGACAAGGAAATTAAAAATGAAAATACAATACATAGAGGAACACTCTGCCGGTTGCCGGTCGTCTCCGGATGATGCAGCTCGTCTAAGTCTCCAAGTCGGCCATATCGTTGTGAAAGTACCTGTGCAATAAAAATGCACAGCAAGTGTAGCATGAGTACGAAAACAATGTGTACTCAGTAAGTATCCCGCCTAACCTCAGAGAGGTAGTGACGAGAGGTCGAATTTGACACTTGCTAGAGGTCAATTTAGTATGATCAAGTGAGACACTAAGCATGAATATCATAGGCAATTTAATAAAATCAGGGATAAGGAATATCAACTTCTTTCACATTTAACACTTTAAGTCTCCGTCATTTCGATTAACAAATTTAAGATTCACAGGCCAATAAGCAAGAAATAATTACACAAAGTACGCAGCAAATATCATGCGCAAGAAATGTATAGGGTCGAACGGCGCGAATCAACAATAATAAAATGTGCACTGCCGAAGGGTCGAACGGCTCGAACCATAGATGCATCTATTTCCCCCGCTCGCGAATCGATCATGCGACGCGGTCATATATAATTAATAGAGTTATCTTGCTCGCGAATCATACATGCGACTCGGGTACTCATATATACACATATTCACATAATAAATACACATTTTTATCAGGAAAATAGTTTCTCAAGGAAATGATAAAACTCTCTTTAAATGAATATGAAGATAGTATTTAAATCGTTTTTGGAAATTCATTTGCCAAGTTCGATAAGGTTTAAAATATTACAAATTTATCCGGAACACAGTTATGCAAGGAAGAATAAATTCTCTTTCTAAATGATTAAGAAAAGTGAACTCTAACCTTCTTAGATATTCAATTACTAATTCGATCATATTAACAGTCTAATATTACTGGCAAGATCACAAGTACAACAAGCAAGGCATGCTAGTGGGTCCTCGACTACCCGGACACAAGCATAATAGTAGCTACGCACGGACTCCCGTCACCTCGCGCGTACGTAGCCCCCACAAATAGTAGCACCTATTCATTAAGTTCACCTATGGGGACAATTCCCCCTCACATGGTTAGAAAGGAGACTTACCTCGCTCCGAAGATTCATAACCGGCCTCCAAGCCCTCCTGACGACTCCAATGGATGCACAATGCCCCGAAACTATCCAAATAACGGACAAATCAATGACAATTCACTCTAATACTTATAACAATTCAAATCATATAAATTCCCAACTCCGCTCGGAAAGTTGACCAAAATGCCCTCGGGCCCACATGCCCGGATTCCGAAATTTCTCGAAGATAAATTCTACCCATAGCTTTACTAACTCACATACATAATTTAATCTAATTTTCATCATCCAATTCACGGTAAAAGTCCAAAATACCAAATTCTAGGTTTCCTTCCATATCCCATAATTTCCACAAATTCCCACACTAAAATCCGTACCTAAACCATATATTTAACTTGAAATGAGTTGAAATGACTTACCTTGACATAGATGACGAAAATCCCCACTTGAAGCTCTCCACAATCGCCCAACCAAGAGAAAAATGAGAGGAAATGTCCAAATTCCCGATTTTAAAACAATCTGCCCAGGCCCATTTCCGCATATGCGGTCCACATCTCCCACCTGCGCTTCCGCAGGTGCGCCCAAGAGCCTGCACCTGCGGTTTCCTTCTCCTCCAGCCAGATCCGCACCTGCGCCCTATTGTCTGCATCTGCGCCTTCGCAGGTGCGGAAATTGCATCGCACCTGCGCTCCCAGCCAAGCCGGCAAAACGGCACTAAAGTCGCACCTGCGGCCAAAGCCTCGCAGGTGCGGTCACACCAGATGACAGCAACCTCAGCTTTTCTCCAACTTCAAATTTTGATCTGTTAACCACCCGGAATCCACCCGAGGCCCCAGGGACCCCATCCAATTACACCAACCTATTCCAAAACATAACGCGGACCTGCTCGAGGCCTCAAATCACATCAAACAACGCTGAAACCACGAATCGCTCTCCAATTCAAGCTTTATGAACTTTGAAATTTCAAATTTCTACATCTAATGCCGAAACCTATCAAATCACGTTCGATTGACCTCAAATTTTGCACACAAGTCGTATTCGACATTACGGACTTAATCCAACTTTCGGAATCACATTCCGACCCCGGTATCAAAATTTTCACTTCCGGTCGGATTTCTCCAAAACCTTCAAATTTCTATCTTTAGCCAAATGACTTCAAGATAACCTATGGACATCCGAATTCACTTCCGATCGTGCTCCTAACTCCAGAATCATCATACGGAGCTAATCCCAGACTCGAAATCCCAAACGGACATCGATATAACTGAAATGCACTTCAACCAAGACTTAGGAAATTTCTTCAAAAATGTTGACTTCCACAATATACGTCGAAATGCTCCCGGGTTATTCAAATCCCGATCCGGACATATGCCGAAGTCCGAAATCATCATATGAACTTGATAGAACCTTCAAATCCTGATTTTGAGGTCGTTTACTCCAAATTCCAATCTTAGTAAATTCTTCCAACTTAAGGCTTCCGAAATGAGAATATTGTTTTTCTTTCCAAATCGACTCTAAACCTCCCAATCCATTCAAACAGTGCGTGCAAGTCATAATACCTGAGTTGAAGATACTCATGACCTCAAACTGCTGAACGACACGCTAGAGCTCAAAACGACCGGCAGGGTCGTTACAGAAATAGCCTGAAAGGCATGAATCCCATCTGCGATCTGATCAACGCATCTGTGAAAGCGCACCTGTGGAAGAAGGCCGCATTTGCTGTCGCGCATCTACGCTTGTACGTTCGCTTCTGCAAAACCAGTGCTTCTCATCATTTGCCGCTTCTGCATTAGGCTACCCGCACCTATGGAGCCGCACCTGCGAGGATCCTTTCGTAGGTGCGGTCAACGGGATTCAGACCTGGGCATACATGGAAATTCATATCTCCTCAGATATGGAAAAGGCTTGAGCAGATCGGACGGCTTGACAAGCAGGTGGAGGATATATGGTTCGGGCCAAGGCATTCAAGAGAAGCATGGATATCCTGGTCGTGATGAAAGAGACCATCCAAGCACAGTTGGATTCAGCTGAGACTCAGCTTCAAGATGTGAAAGAGAAAGACTTGGTGCAGACCGATAAGATCAAAGAGCTTCAGTATCAACTGGATTCGGCCGCCAACAAGCTCGAGGAAGCTAAGTTTGAGGTGGTCGTGACCGGCATTAAAGTTGATGAAAAGGTGGTCCTATTCAAAATCGACATCGAGGCCGTCCAAACCAAGGCTGGGAGCATGATAGATCATGTAAGTGGCAAGCTCGGAGGGAATCCCTTGAGGATGCTCAAGCCCAAGATTTCAACATTGCGGCCGAGGTCGATAATGCCCAAGCAAAATAAAACTAGGCTCGGAAGCTGGACTTCCCCGAGGATGACTCTGATAGCCTCAGTGAATTTGAAGATGGAGAAAATCCCGAGGACGAAGATGTTGCTTCCGGCGGGCACCAAGCCTCTTAGGACTTAGTATATTTTTTGTTCTTTTCTTTTTGCACTTTTTCTGAGGCCGTTTTGGGCCGTTGTAAAATTTTTGTACTTGGCCAATTTGGAACTTGTAAAGAAGACAATTTTATATAAATACAAGGCTTTCTTTTACCTTTCGGATCTTAAGTTTTTACAATAAACCTTATCTATCGAGACTTTCCTTTTGTAAATTAGTTTCCCGGCTAGAGTTGATATTCGAAGATAATGTGTATTCGAGCCCCCCCCCCCCTCCCAGTGTTTGAGGTTGATTGCAGAGGAACCTTGGATATTGTTGAATTGATCTTCGATGCCGATTTGTAATCGGGCTTGATTCTAAGTTAGCACGATCCATTTTTGCCTCATTAAAAACCTCGCCAAAAACCTATTTGGGACAAAACTGGTCTAAGGGAAAACGAGTGCAACACGTTCTTTCAGACCTAAAGACGTAATTTCATTCATTGTGAAATCCACCGTCGATTCTTGTTGACCACCTGCAAGTGTTAGTCTAAAACAAAAATGCAAAATAGAAAAAGGGGTCGTACCTTAGTAGTAGTATCGTTTTAGGTGTGATATGTTCCAATTGTTTGGCAGTTGTTCTCCATTCATCGTTCCGAGATTGTAGGACCGTTTTCCAGTGGCCTCAAGAAATTGGTACGGTCTTTCCTAGTTTGGACCCAATTTTCCTTCGTGCGTATTTTGGGTGTTGAGAGTGACTTTCCTTAGCACCAAGTCCCCGATGCCAAAATATCGAAGATTGGCTCTTCGATTCTAGTATCTCTCGATTCGTTGTTTTTGGGCGGCCAATCGAACAAGGGCGTCTTCGCGTCTTTCATCCAATAGTTCTAAGCTCGTATTCATGGCCTCGTTATTTGACTCTTCTGTTGTATATCAGAACCTTATGCTAGGTTCTTCGACCTCGACCGGCATTAGAGCTTCGGTTCCATAAACTAATGAGAACGGGGTAGCTCCGGTACTAGACTTCGATGTTGGCGTCAGTTAGTCTCTTCTTAAGATTTTGGATGATGGTTTTGTTGGTCGATTCAGTTTTCCGTTCCCGCTGGGATGATAAGGTGTTGAAGGATTCTTTTGATCTTGTGTTCCTCGAGAAATTTGGTCACCTTGCTGCCGATGAACTACTTTCCATTATCGCAAACAATTTTAGAGGGCATCCCTAATCGACATATGATGTGGTCCCAAATAAAGTTATGACTTCCTTTTCCCTGACTTTCTCAAAAGCCTGTGCTTCAAACCACTTATATAAATAATCAGTCATAAATAAAATAAATTGAGCTTTACCTGGGGCGGATGGAAGAGGGCCAACGATGTCCATTCCCCACTTCATGAACGGTCGTGGGGACAAGACTGAATAGAGTAGTTCCCTGGGTTGATGAATCATTGGTGCATGCCTTTGGCACTTGTCGTATTTTCGAACAAACTCCTTTGCATATTTCTCCATGTCGATCCAGTAGTAACCGGCTCTAATCACTTTGTGGACCAATGATTCGGTGCTGGAATAATTTCCACAAGTTGCCTAGTGGACTTCCCTTAGAACGTATTTTGGTATATCCTGGCCCCAAACATATCGCTAATGGACCATTGAACATCCTTCTGAACAATGTTCTGTATTTGTACAGGGTGAATCGTGCTTCCTTTGCGCGCAGGGCTCTCGATTCTTTTGGATATGACGGGAGATTCCTGTTCTTTAAATACTATACGTATTTGTTTCTCGATTCCCAGGTCAAACTGATGGAGTTTATCTCGGCGTGACCTTCTTCGACCACCGATCTCATGAGTTGTACGATAGCCCTCAAATTGAGTTCATTGTCTTTGAACGATGACCCTAGGTATTCGAGGGCATCGGCCTCACTATTCTGATCTCGAGGTATATATTGCAAGGTCCATTCATTGAATCGACGTAGAGTTACATGTAGCTTATCCAAGCATCTCTTCATTCGGTCTTCTCGAACTTCAAAGGTTCCGTTACCTAGTTCACCACAAGGAGGGAGTCACATTTGGCCTCGATCACCTCCGCTCCCAAGCCTTTGGATAATTCGAGACCTGCAATCATGGCCTCATATTCGGCCTCATTATTAGTCAATTTTATAATTATAATAGATTTTCTAACTATGTTACTTGGGGGTGGTTTCAGCACGATGCCGAGTCCGAACCCCTTTGCCTTTGAAGCACTGTCCGTAGAGAGGGTCCAGATTCCCGAGGTTGTACCCAAATTTACTAACAGTTCTCTTTCAACCTCGGGTATGAGGGCTGGCGTGAAGTTAGCCAAGATTTGATACTTGATGGTTTTTTGGGGTCGATATTCATATCGTACCCGTTGATTTCTACGGCCCATTTGGCCAATCGACCCGAAAGTTCGGGTTTATGCAAAATATTTCGTAGTGGATATGTTGTTACAACACATATGGGGTGCCATTGAAAGTATGGCTTTATTTTCCTATAGGCGCTTATCAAAGCGAGCGCCACTTTTTCAAGATGTGGATACCTGTTTTTGGCCTCACCTAAGGTCAGACCAACATAATAGATATGGAATTTCGTACCTCGTTCTTCTCGGACCAAGACTCCACTTACCATTATCTCTGACACTGATAAATACAAGAAACATTGCTCGTCCATTTTTGGCGTGTGAAGTAGCGGCGGGCTCGATAAGTATCGCTTTAGCTCCTCCAAGGCCTGTTGTCATTCCAGAGTCCACGCGAAGTTATTCTTCTTCTTCAGTAACGAGAAGTATCAGTGACTCTTATCTAAGGATCTCGAAATGAATCGCCCCAAGGCAGTTATGCGCCCTGCTAATCTCTGCACGGCCTTTACGTTGTCTACTACCATGATGTCCTCGATAACTTTGATTCTATCGGGGTTGATCTCGATTCCTAGATTGGATACCATGAAGCAGAGAAACTTGCCAGAGCCGACCCCAAATGCATATTTTTCTAGGTTGAGCTTCGTGTGGTATCTCTTCAGTATACCGAAGTTTTCCTGCAAATGCTTCAAATGGTCCTCTGCTAGCAGGGAGTTAACCAACATGACATCAATATAAACCTCCATTGATTTTCCTATTTTTTCTTCAAACATCTGATTTATTAGGCGTTGATAAGTTTTACCATCATTTTTTAGTCTGAATGCCATTACATTATAGTCGTAGGTGCCGTACTTAGTGATAAATGAGTTCTTCTCTTGATCTTCGAGGTTCATCTGTATTTGGTTGTACCAAGAATAAGCATCGAGAAACTAAGAATCTCATGGTCGTGGTTGGCATCGATCATGCGATCGATATTAGGCATAGGAAAAGAATCTTTGGGACATGTTTTATTCAGATCTTTGTAATCTGAACACATTCTAAGTTTATTTCCCTTATTAGGTACTACCACTACGTTTGCTAACCATTCGAGATATTTTACTTCCCGAATGGATCTTATTTTAAGAAGTTTGGTTACCTCGTCTTCGATGAAAGTATGTTTGATCTCGGACTAGGATCTTCTTTTTTGCTTTACCGGATAGAACTTCGGATCCAGTCTTAGTTTATGAATGGTGATTTCCGCTGGAATCCTTTTCATATCGAGATTGTACCAAGAAAATCAATTCATGTTAGTTTTAAGGAATTGAATAAGTTTTCCCTTGAGCTCGGGGGCGTATCCCCGTGCCTCGGTATATCTTTTGTTTGGGCTGATGTTCGGTCAATGTGATTTGTTCCAGCTCTTTGACTGTTGATTTGGTGGAATCAAAATCATCAGGGACTATGAAGGATCGAGGTACCCCATAATCATCATCTTCGTCAGTCCCCTATTTTTCTGGTTGGGTCGAGGCTGGTGTCTATGGTTGTTATTAGGCCTCCTATTTTCCCTTCGCATATGATCCTTTTGTTGATGAGAGTGTTGATATTGGTATCACTTCGTCGATTGCAAACATTTTCTTGGCGGTTGGTTGCTCCCCGTAGACCGTTTTAACTCTTTCTGGTGTCGGGAACTTCAGAACCCAGTGAAGGGTCGAGGGTACCGCCCTCATGTTGTGGATCCACGACCTCCCGAACAGGGCGTTATACCTCATATCGCCCTCGATCACATGGAACTTCATTTCTTGGATGGTTTCGACCACGTTCACTAGCCAAGTTATCTCGCCTTTGGTGGTTTCGCACGCCATGTTGAAGTCGTTAAGGACTCGGGTCGCGGGCATAACTTGATCTTGTAGGTTGAGCTATTTTATGACCCTCGACCGAATGATGTTGGACGAGCTATATAGATCAATCAAAACACATTTAACTTTAGTCTTATTCATAAGTACAGATATTACCAGTGCGTCTTTATGGGGTAGCATGATCCCCTCCACATCTACTGTTTAACCAAAGAATTAGATCCCTTGACTAAAGCTATTTCTAGGATGAACACGGGTTTCTGAGAATCAAGGAAATAATGATAAGTAAGAATGAGTAAGTAAATAGACAATAATATGATGCATAAAAAAGTAAAGTGTATTGTATCCGTAGTTCGGATGTGTCTTACAAGTTAACTTCTATTCCCTTATATATGGAATTCTTCAGTATAACGTCTACCTCTACAATGATAACACATTAATGACTAATTATTACATTAATGTAACGTTACAAAGAATAACCGTAACTGTTGCGTGAAGGTGTGTAACGTGTGGATCATTAATTGAAGATCTTTGAATCTGCCCGTAGCTCTGTCCGGATTCATTCTGACCGTGTCTCTTCCTTGCCTCAATCAAGTTGAGTTTCCCGTAGCTGATTACCTCGTGGTATATAGTGTCGTGCCTCTTTGCCTCGCACCTCCTTATAGAGTCATGTCCAGTCGTCATGTGTTTCCTTGGTCCACATAATTGGCTAAATCATCAAGATTTATCATACATGTGAAGCTCTTTTTAACCAATACATCTACGTCATTGAAAGACAAGGTTCCTCCTTGTACATAATCCCGAGTTCGCTTCTCGCTTGTAATCGACACCTTGGTGCGCTTAAATATTGGTCCTTAGGAATATCGACCCCTTCAACAATCATGTGGATCACGTGTTGTGGCTCTTCTTGCTCGTTCTGTCAATTTGAATCTCTGTTTCTGAAGTGGTTCTTGGCTTGATCGCTTAAGAATTCCTGAAGGTTCCCCTCGTCGAACAACCAGGCTACTTTCTCCCTTAGTTGTCTGCAATCTTCTGTTCTATGGCCATGGGTGTCATGATACTTACACATTTGATTGGGATTTCTCTGGGCTATATATTCTGCAGAGGTCGGCCATCCATTATCTTTGATGCGCCCGCTGGCTGATACGATAGCTGATGCATCAATGTTGAAATTATATTCTGACGTTCGTGGTTCTTATTTGGGCAAGACATTCCTGTCGAAGACATTCTTTATTATGAGCCCTCGAATGGGGTTGTGTCTAGGTCTGTTTCTCTGATCTCCATTATATGGATGGTAACGATCCATGTTTGACCATGGTTCTCTCTCAATATCCCTTTTAACTCTGTCGACGGGTCTGATAGGATAAATAGACCCGGAAGGAGCCCCCAACTGGTCATCTTCGACCCTAATCTTTGACCGGTACCGATTATGCACATCGACCCAGGTGACAGCTGGGTATTCGATCAAATTCTGCTTTAATTTCTGCAAAGCCACCGAGCTTCGTACGTTTAATCATTAAGTGAAGGCATGAACGGCCCAATCATCGGCAACCGGAGGTAGATCCATATGTTCCATTTGGAACAGAGACAAAAATTCTCTAAGTACCTCGTTATCCTTCTGCTTTACCTTGAAGAGGTTCGATTTCCTAGTCTCGACCTTTATAGCTCTGGCGTATGCTTTAACGAAGGAATCCGCAAGCATGGAAAAAGAATCGATGGAGTTGGGTGGCAAATTATGGTACCATATCATTCCTCCCTTTGATAAGGTCTCTCCGAATTTCTTCAACAATACAGACTCGATCTCATCGTCTTCCAGATCGTTCCCCTTAATAGCACATGTGTAATAAGTGACATGCTTGTAGGGTCAGTCGTTCCATTGTACTTGGGAATTTCTGGCATGCAGAACTTCTTGGGAATCGGTTTAGGAGCCGCGATCGGAGGGGAGGGCTTTTACACGAACTTCTTTGAATCAAAACCTTTCAAAATCGGTGGTGCTCCCGGAATTTGATCAACTCTGCCGTTATAGGTTTCCACTTTTTTTCATTTGCTTCAATCTTCTTCTCCCACGATTCAACTCGCTTTGTCAGCTCCTCGAGCATATTCATGATAGCAGGGTTGGCCCCTGGTTCATTTTTGTTTGATCTTCTTGACACCGATTCGGCCCTATGAATAACTTCCTGCGATGGCTCTGGCTCGGCCCTGCTCGGTGCATGGTTCTGGTTTTATAGTTGTGCTATTGCATCTTGTTGAGCCTACAACATTTCGAATATCACTCGAAGGCTGATCCCGCCTTCTTCGCCGCCTTGCACATTCTGACCAGCTGATTGAACATCTCTGCGGACCCTATTTACGGGGTCGGCGTCCAGATTTGCATTGATGGAATTGTGTATATGGCTAGGACCCCATCGAGGTCAACTATAGGTACTTCGTTCTATGTTGTCGTTCTCACCGCGAAAACCAAGGCCATTGTCTATATGTGTGGGTGTTTCTTGAGAGTTCGACATGCTGATCCTAAAATCAAAGATACTCACAAGAATAAGTGTAAAATAGTGTGTGTTACGAAAGTTAGTACCATGCAATCACTATTATCCTTATCCCCACGGTGGGCGCCAAACTGTTCACCCTTAAAATGGATAACAACTGAATTTATATGTAGTTTTAAGGGCACGTGATTTTACTTGGCACAAACTTGAGAAAATATGTAAATTGATACTGAAATTGACTGTAAAGAAAAATAAAAGCAAACCAAATGAGACGTGCAGCCTTGGCCCTCGGGGTAAGTCACCCTCGAACCAAATGAACGAACAAAATGGGATATGAACAAAATAACAGAGCACTGAGAGCTTAAAGACTAACGTATTGCTTGAATTACGTGAATCTGATGCCTTTACAAGTGGTTACACCCCCTTTATATAGTAGGGGAATTCTACTTACGGTATTGTTTAACTAAAGAATTAGATTCTCAGCCAAAGCCTATTTTTAGAAGTACTCGGGTTACTGTTAATCAAGAAATTCGATATTCTCTCAAAAATACTAAAGGAAATTAGAATAAGAAATGGCAAAGTAATCGATAGAAAGAACAAGAAAATAATTATATTCCAATAATAATCAGAATGTGTATGTACAAGTGACATCTCCTTCCCTTATATAGGAGTCTATAAGTACAATGTCTTTTCCCTTTTATGACTGAATCATAATGAGCATTAATGATATTAATGAGACGTTATAATTGGTAATCGTAAATGTTCATGAAGATTCTGTAACGTTTGTGATCTTTTACGCTCATTAGTTGACGATTCATGAATCTTCCCTTTTTATTGTCTTGATTCATTCCGCTGGTGCCTCTTCATATAACTATTTAGACTCGAGCAACCATATCCTTTCGTCTCGTGGGTGATTTACTCGTATCTGTTACGACTCACGTCTCTTTTAATGCAGCTCTCCAGCTGTCATTTTTTTTATTGATCCACGTGTCTTGCCATATCAGCCACATACTTAATTCCACGTGTAATATTTATTTTTACCAATACAGATAGTTCCCCAACTTACCAGTTATTCAGCAATTGAATATTTTGGAAGTGGATCACATTCATGGCGGGAATTTTTTACCGTCGTTTCTTATGTATCATTGTGTCTTCTTCAGAACCAATGCGTCGTATGTCACTTCCAGTTAATGCATGTGACACGTGGAACTCATTGATTGGCACTGCAACTCTTCAACGGGTTTTAGGGCTTTTTTGCGATTGCGTCAGTCACGAAGTGACTGTTTCATTATGATGTTTCCATCATGACCCCCTTTATATGACATTTTCTTCTTCGTATAAATACTTCATTTGCCTTTGCTTCTACGAAAATCTTTCTACAGTGTTCTTCGTTCATAATAGTTCTTGTTCATCAACACGTATTACCTTCTTATACGACTATGTCTTCTTCAAATCCCGATCCTCGTAAAGTAGTTATAGTAGATGAACTTCCCCCTTTCTCTGCCCCTATCAAAAGTAGAAAAGGTGGCAAGTTATGTAGTTTAGGTCTGTATCTATCCGTTATTCTTCTTCTCAACCCAGTATTACTACCCATTCGTCTTCTAGAACTAGGGCTTCTTCTTCTCATAGATCTTATGCTAGAAGTAGGGATTCCAGTGAACCGCTTCGTGAACCCACTGTTGATGAGATTATCCCTGCTGAACTTTCCTTCTTTACTAATAGAGAATCGATCAGAAATCAAGTTACTTCCATGACTTCTCATGGTCATGCTGATGTTTACCCTTCCCAGATTACCGAGGGCTTGATTTCTCTTGTGCGAAGAGAATGTCATTGGAAATTCGATTTCCAAATTTTAGTCCCTAATGCAAATCAAAGGATAACTTCATATAAAGCTGGTTATTCTTTAGTTTATATGTATCCCTTTACGCTAGGTTTCAGACAACCTATTGACCCAGTCATCATAGAGTTTTGTTATTTCTTCAACATTTGCTTAGGATAGATCGGTCTTATTGTATGGAGGGTTGTGGCATTCCTAAGATACTTGTCACATTTGGCCTCTTTACCTTTTTACCTTTTATCATTTGATTCATTTGTATTCCCCCAAGTTATTTCGTCCTGGGGTTTTTACTCTCGTGGCCAGGAGTAAAAGGGTTTTGGATAGCCCTGAAGATGACAAGGATCGTGGTTGGTATGCTCGATTCCTTGTTGCTACCACAAGTGGGTTAGTGGGATAAGAGAACATGCCTTTTTCCCGAAAAGTGGAACTTTGCACGTAAGTTTCTTTTCAGATTTTTACTTTCTCTTCTTTTTTGTGAATAACCTGCAATCTCGTGACTGTTTTTCTTTTCTCCTTTTTGGCAACATGGAATCTATTTAGTAGATTCCAGACTTTTGTGGTTGGGTAGAAAAATTGTTAATTGTTGCTCCTATGGAAGAAAGGTACTAGAAATACCTTTCTAACAGGTTTGGATGGAAAGTGAAGACTCATGGTATCCTTCTCTTCTACTTTCTACCTTGCTTCCATATTTACTCAAAAATTTACTAACTTCTTTGTTTACTAGGGTTTCCCATTCGGGGTGTGAGTGTCGCATCTATTGCTTCTTCGAGACTCTCTTTGTCAATGGCTCAAGAGATGATCTTGGGTTCCTCATCAAAAAGAAAAGTTGATAGAGCATTCAATTCCGAGGGTGAAGAGGAACGGGATGAAGTCTCGTTAGTTCGTAAGCGTCGAGCTAGGAGACGTGTCATTTCGGATGATGAAGCTCCCAATTCTGTTCCCATGCACGAGCCTGAAGGTGCTACCTTGGTGAGCTCTGATGAAGATATGCCTTCCGTACCTCGTGACTCTACAGAACATCTCTTTGCTCGTGGCTTTGATAATGAAGATTTCGGCTTTGTCTCTGAGGAAACGCCTCTTGCCTCTTTCTCTGTATCTGTTCCAGTTGATACTTAGTTCCCCGCACATGTTGCTGCTACCTCTGCTCCACCCGTGGATATTTTTACTCCCTCAACTATCCATATTGTTACAACTTCTCATGTTGAAGTTGGTTCTTCCAGTAACAATATGGTAATGAAAAAAGTTACCATCGAGGTTCTTGAGGATGGTAATCTTATGAAGAAATCTGGCCAAGCTGACGTATGGCTGAAACCATTGATTGGCCCAGTTGAGAAGTCCAAATTGGAAAGCCACAGTTGTTTAACGTGGATGAATGATATTGTACGTTCATCTTTAAAGGTATAAGCCTTAACTTTTTATTTTGCACGTGATTTCATTTTCATCTATATTTGATAATCATTTCGTTTCATTGTGTAGATCAACCTAATTTGAACGGAGATGATGAAGAGGATCGTCCACACTGAGAAGTTAATGAACGACTATAGCACCGAAGCGGACAACTAGAAGGAATTTGAAGGTTTTCAACTAGAGAAAGAAGTCTTAGAGGAAGAAAAGTGTACCTTGGAGCAGCAGGTGAAGGTAATAGAAGTAGAGTTGGCAGTTGAGAAAGCCTCCTCCAGTCAAGCTGGCAAGGATAAAGACCTCATCGAGTCTTCATTTGCTGAACAACTTTCCAAAGCTACTGAAGAAATTAGGGGTTTGATGGAACTGTTGAACCAAAAAGAAGTTTACGCCGGGGAGCTTGTTCAAACGCTCACCCAAACTCAAGAAGATCTCTGTGCATCTTCTAACAAAGTTCACTTCTTAGAAAGGTCACTTTCCCCCTTACAGGATTCTTATGATGCTGCTTTGAATGAGAATGAGGAGCTAAGAACTGAGCGGTGGGAGAGGGATTATGAAGCCCTTGAATACAAGGCTACTGTTGACGTTAGTTGGTCTTTCTTGAACACGCCCCTCGAGACTTTAATAGAGGCAAGTCGGGAAGGCTTTGACTTAGTTGTTGAAATTGCAAAGACTAAAGAAACTATTGAGAAAACCCAGCTGATTCAAAGTTTTTCTTCACCTGAGGTCGGCATTCCCGAGGGTGATGAATTTACTCCTGGTGAAGTTGTTGTTCAACCCTCCTCTGCTCAAGTCGTTCCTTTTGCTGTTGATGATGCAAACTTGAATCCTTCTGATAATATTGGTTCATATCCTACCCCACAGTGAAAGTTTGATTGAAGTTTGAAGTGTTGTTTTGTTTTTGTTTTTTTATTGGTGGAAGTTTACTCCTGGTCCGTTTTGGGGTTTGGTAATGAATTGGAAAGTTTGATCCCTAGTCTGTTTTGGGGTTTCGTATAAAACAATTAGGTTGGAACTAAGTTTATACTTAGTTTAAACCAAGTTATTAGAATATTACTTTCCGAGTTTTTGTTCAACTCTTATAATATCTTATTTTTGAGTTTCTGTACCACTCTCTTATTATCCATTTAAAATGCTTAAATATTCCGTGACTTTTTGAACAAGCAAGAATTATAAAAGAGGGCCCTTTTATAAACAACACTTAATGAAGAAGACGTCTCAACTTCACATTGGTGTAAACATACGAAAGAATAAATATGAACACACATGTTTCTTTGAATAATATGAGGAAGTTTTGTATTGTTTGAACTTTCAAACTGCATAATACTTTACATGTATTCAAGTATCATTACAACTCTTTCGTAACTGTTTTCCTTATAACAGATTTTACAAAATTCAAGGGTTTATCTTGCAACCCATGACTAAATATTTCCTTTAACCTAGATATTCGTAAGATTTTGCAATTTACGTCTACGAGTGTATTCTTCATCATAGGTTTTTTTGAATTAGGCTTGTGTTTTTGGCTCTTGATTTGCTCTTAACTTTTGATTTGTTGGGTAGATCGCCTCAGGCTTGACTCGAATTCTGACTTTTCCAGTCTTCTTTGCCTTCCATATATATAGTCCCCCAAATGTTAGAGCTTTGAAGTATGAAATCTCGAGCACTTGATTATTCCTTCCATGTGGTCAATTTCCTGAAAAGAAAAAACATACGGGTCTCGGAGGTATATATATTTTAGATGATGACTGCTTAACCCTTTTTATTTCCATCAGAAAGGTTGTAACTCTAGACCGGGAATAATTTCGCTTGCGCGTGTCTTTCAGGTCTAATATCATCATTTGGTGTGGGCTAACTAGCTTTTTGACTATCATCTAAAATTGTTAGTATAATCTTAACTGTCCAAAACAAAAAAATCGTAATTGAGTGATACCTGATCGGGGGTATATTTCTTTTGCTTAGAAATAATATTTCTTCAAATGAACTGCATTCCAACTCGAAGGTAAAAATTTTCCGTCCATGGTTTCTAACTCGTAGGCACCTTTTCCAGTGATGCCTCGAACTTTATAAGGTGCTTCCCAATTTGGGTTCAACTTTCCAGCTCTGGTTGTCTTTGTTGATTGGAAAACCTTTTTGAGAACGAAGTCCCCAATTGTGAAGTATCTGAGATGAGACTTTCTATTGTAGTAGCGTTCTATGATTTGCTTTTGTGCTGCCATCCTTATTAAGGCTGCTTCTCTTCTTTGCTCGAGTAAATTCCAATTTGTTCTTAATTCCTCATCGTTTGACTCTTCCGTCGCCAGTGTGAATCTCGTACTTGGTTCTCCTATTTCTACTGGGATTAAAGCCACTGAACCGTACACAAGTGAAAATGGTGTTTCTCCCGTAGCTGTTTTTGTTGTCATTCTATAAGCCCATAATATCCCGGTTGCTCCTCAGGCCAATTGCCTTTTGATTTCTTCAATCTCCTCTTCAAATTATTAATGATAATTTTATTTGTCGACTCAGCTTGTCCATTTGCCACGGGATGATAGGCGAAGAGGTTATTCGTTTGATTTGCCAACTTTGAAAGAACTATGTGATTTTCCAGCCTATAAATTGTGGGCCATTATCACACACGATTTCTTTTGGAACTCCAAACCGGCATATAATATTTCTCCAAATGAAATCCTTTACCTATTTTCTCTATTACCTGTTTGAGAGCTCCTGCCTCTACCCACTTCGAAAAATAATCTATTAACACTAACAAAAAATGTAACTTTCCTTTAGCTTGTGGTAAAGGGCCTACTATATCCATTTCCCACTTCATAAATGGCCATGGGGAAATAACCGTATGTAATAGTTCTGCAGGGCGATGATATTATTGTCGTATCGTTGACATTTATCATACTTGGCTACAAAATTCTCTGCATCCTTTTCCATTTTAGGCTAATAGTATCCTGCCCTAATTGGTGTTTTAACTAAAGATCTTCCACCTGCGTGATTTCCGCAATGTCCTTCGTGTATTTCTTACATCACATATTATGTTTGATTGGTTCCAAGTCACCTTGCTAAAGGACCACCGAACATCTTTCCATATAAATTCCCTTGAATTAAATAATAACGAGCAGCTTTTCGTCGAAGCAATTGAGATTCTTTCTTGACTTCAGGTACAATCCCGTTCCGCAAAATATTAATAATCTCATTTCTCCAATCCCATGTTATATTATTAAAGCTTACCTCATGTTTATCGTGGAATGAAATAAATGTATTACAATAGCATTTTCTGCACTCGTTACTTCTGCAACTGAAACAAGGTTAGCCAACGCATCTGTTTTTGCGTTTTTTTCCTTGGGTATTTGCGCGATCTTCCATAATTGGAATTGCATGATCAGTTCTCGTGCCTTTTCCAAGTATTTTTGCATCCGTGCCTCTCTAGCAATGTAAGTCCACTGCATCTGATTGACTACCAGCTGAGAATCATTTTTAATCATGATTTTCTCTATGGAGAGTTCTCGTGCCAGTTCCAAACCTGCAATTATAACTTCATACTCTACTTCATTGTTAGTAATAGGGTAACACTTAATTGTTTGTCTTATACTTTTCCCCGAGGGTGGGATTAGGACAATACCCAAACCGGCTCCTTTGACATTTGAAGAGCCATCAATAAATAAAGTCCACGTACCTGAATTATCTCCAGTGAATATTTGTAATTCCTTTTCTACTTCAGGAACTATTTTTGTGCTAAAATACGCTATAAATCTGCAAAGACTTGAGATTTTATTGCAGTTCTAGGTTGACACATATGTCATATTCACTGGGTTTTATTGCCCACTTGGCTAATCTTCCTGACAATTCTTGTTTATGCAAAATATTCCTTAAAGGATATGCAGTTACTATGGAGATAAGATGGCATTGAAAGTATGGTCTCAATTTCCTAGATGCCATAACTAATGCTAAAGCAAGTTTTTCTAGATGAGGATATATAGTCTCAGCATCTAATAAAGATTTACTAACATAATAATTAGGGGATTATTTACCTTTGTCTTCTCTTACTAAAACTGCACTTACAACCACTTCTGAAACTGCAAAATATACATATTGTCTTTCTCCATCCCTTGGTTTAGCCGGTAGTGGAGGATTTGATAAATATGCCTTCAAATCTTTGAGGTCTTGTTGGAATTCTTCAGTCCATTCAAAATAATTTTGCTTCTTTAACACTGAAAAGAATTTGAAGCTTTTTTCTATAGACCTTGAAATGAATCTCCCCAAAGCTGCAATCCTACATGTCAATCATTGTACCTCTTTTTTGCTCGTGAGTATATCAGGTATATATTCAATTGCTTTAATCTACACAGGATTTACTTCAATGCCTGTATTAGATACGAGAAAACTTAAAAACTTAAAAATTATTTCATATTATAGATGCGGAGGATCTCGAAGGTATTTGAAGATGTTGAAAATGATCTTCCGCTTGTGTAGATTTGACCAACATATAATCAATATATACTTCCATGGTCTTTCGCATGTGTTCTTGGAACATCTTGGTCACCAACCTCTGATATGTGGCTCCAGCATTTTTCAAGCCAAAAGGCATGACTTTGTAACAATAAGTCCCCATGTCCATAATGAATGAAGTTTTTTCTTCATCTAAGGGATCCATTATTATTTGATTATAACCAGAATATGCATAAAAAATTCTTAATAGCTCATGACCTGCGGTAGAGTCAATCAATTGATCTATATGCGGTAAAGAGAATGAATCCTTTGGACATGCTTTATTTAAATCGGTGTAATCTACACAAACTCACCATTCACGGTTCTTTTTTGGAACTACCACAGTATTAGCTCACCAATTAGGATATTTTACCTCGCGTATTGAACCGATCTTTAAGAGTTTTTGTACCTCGTCATTGATCACTTGATTTTTGAATGATCCTTGCTTCCTCTTATTTTGCTTGACAGGAATGTAGGATGAATCTTCATTTAATTTATGGGTCATCACCTACGGAGGTATAACTGTCATATCTGAATGCGGCCATGCAAAACAATTTGCGTTAGCTTTTAAGAAGTCAATTAACTTACCTCTTATTTTGTGCTTAGCTTTGCTCCAATGTGAACTTTTCGATCTGGCCATTGCTCGAATAGTATAACAGCTTCGAGTTCTTCAGTTGTTGCTTTGATGTTTTCATTCTCTTCCGATTCTTGAATTACATCCGGTCTGGAATCCACACCAGTCTGTTTTCATACAATTCGATTGAGATTTGATTTACCGCATCTTCCTCGTTTGCACCCGCGTCTTTCTGACTTGATTGCATCACTGAGTTGATGTTCCTTGAAGTTTGTTGATCTCCTTGAATCTGTTGAATTCTCCATTTTGATGGTAACTTAATAACCTGGTGTAACGTAGATGGTACAACATCCATATCTTGAATCCATGGCCTTCCAAGAATCACATTATAAGCCAAGTTTGTGTCTATCACTTGAAATTTTGTTTCTTTGATGACTCTTTCCGTTAATGTATTTAGCTCTATCTCTCCCTTTGTAATAGCGGTTGAGTTATTGAATCCAGATAAGGAACGTGATTTTGGAACTACACGGTCGTCAACTAGCATTTCGTGCACCACTCGCAATAGAATAATATTCACGGAGCTACCTAGATCAATCAAAACTCGATTTACATTAGTATCATGTATAAGTAAAGATATTACCAGTGCATCGTTGTGGGGAATCATCAAGCTATCTGCATCATCAAATGTAATGTTGTCTTCTTCCAAAGTTTTATGAACTCGCTTCCCGTGAGTTACCGTGAACATTGATGTCTTTCTTGCAGTTGTATAAGTCACACCATTAACTTCTTATTCTCCACTTATCATATTTATTGTTCTCTTAGGAGACGGAGGCTTTGGAGGCTCTTGTCTGTTTTTCATGTAAGCTTGTTTTCCCTTCTCACTGAACAACTCTATCAAATAACCCTGTTTTAACAAATGTTCCACTTCTTCTTGTAATAGTCTGCAATCTGATGTTCTATGGCCGAGGTCGTTATGAAACTCGCAAAAAAAATCTAGGTTTCTTCTATTTGGATTTGATATCATTTCCTTTGGCCATCGTACCTTATCACCCATACTTCTTAAAACAGCTAGCAATTCAGAAGTACTAACATTGAAACTATAATCGCCAATCCTCGCCTTTGCGCTAGTATCTTTATCACGTATATTCCAATCTCTTCTGAACCTGGAAGATGATGATCCTGAATATCTGTTTTGTGAATCTATGACCAGCACGTACGTTTTCGGATTTGGAACGTGTTTCTCGCCCTGAAGGTCGCATATAAGGCTCGTACCTATTTTTACCGGACCTTTTCTCAAATTATGGCTGTCTCAAACCTGTTTTCTCATCAACCCTTGATTGAGCAACGATATCTTCTTTGATCCGCAACTTGGTACTGTACCTATTATAGACATCATTCCATGTTGTGGCAGGAACTCTCGCAAGCTCTCTTTGAGCCTTCTCGTAGCTTCTGAACTTCTTTCGTTCGAATTACTTGCAAATGCCATGGCCGCCCAATTGTCAGGTACTCTTGGTAGCAACATTCTTTCACGCGAGAATCTGTCTACAAATTCTCGAAGCAATTCTGTATCTCCTTGATTTACTTTAAATATATCCTCCATTCTATTTTCAACTTTTTGAGCTCCCGAATGTGCTTTTATAAATAAATATGCAAGCTCGGCAAAATAGTCAATATAACTTTCAGGTAAAAGAGAATACCACGTTAATGCTCCTTTCGTGAGTGTTTCTACAAACTTTTTTACTAGCACTGATTCGATCTCCTGCTTGGTTAAATCATTGCCCTTCACTCCCATGGTGAACGCAGTGACATGGTCGCGTGGGTCAGTCGTCCCATCATATTTTGGGATGTCAGGCATTTTGAACTTCTTGAGAATGGGCAATGGAGTTGTGCTTGGTTTCCAAGTTTGTTGTGAGTATTTGTCGATATCAACTCCTTTGATTACAGGTGGTACGCCGGGTATTTGCTCAATACAGTCATTTTATTCTTTCACCTGTTTCTGCAAGGTTAGTACTAAAGTTTGTAAATTAGAATTATTAGGCGTACCTGGTCTCCCGTCACGTGACTGATTGGGAGTTCCCCCGCTTCCTGAATTAGCTAACCTTGAACGTGGGATTTCCATAGTTGCATTATTACTTGGTGGAGGAGTTGGTGGCACAGCTGATATTCCTCTCACGAAATCATGGAGAGCATCATTCACATATTCAGCGATTAACTGCTTCACAACATCCTGCTCAACAGTTTGTTCATTTCCATGTTGTTCATTATTGTGAGTGATAGATCTTTCAGGTGGCCCTTCTCGTGAAGTGTGTGGTGTCCCCTGAGGTGATGAAACAAGAGTCCTTTCCACCTGTTGGTTGTTGTCATTAACGTTCGACATGATTTGATTGCGAAAGAGAGAGATTTAGAAAGTAATAAGATTATTAGATTCCCTGTAACGGAACCAATTTGTTTAACCAAAGAATTAGATTCTCAGTCAAAGCCTATTTTTAGAAGAACTCGGGTTACTGATAATCAAGAAATTCGATATTCTCTCAATAATAATAAAGGAAATTAGAATAAGAAATGGCAAAGTAATCGATAGAAAGCACAAGAAAATAATTGTATTCCAATAATAATCAGAACGTGTCTGTACAAGTGACATCTCCTTCCCTTATATAGGAGTCTATAAGTACAATGTCTTTTCCTTTTTATGACCGAGTCATAATGAGCATTAATGATATTAATTAGACATTATAATTGGTAATCGTAAATGTTCATGAAGATTCTGTAACGTTTGTGATCATATACGCCCATTAATTGATGATTCATGAATCTTCCCTTTTTATTGTCTTGATTCATTCCGTCGGTGCCTCTTCATATAACTATTTAGACTCAAGCGACCATATCCTTTCTTCTCGTGAGTGATTTGCTCGTATCTGTTACGACTCGTGTCTCTTTTAATGCATCTCTCCAGCTGTCGTTTTTTTAGTGATCCACGTGTCTTGTCATATCAGCCACATACTTAATTCCACGTGTAATATTTATTTTTATCAATATTAGTATAATTCTAAATACAGTAAGAAATCTCATGATTGGCTGATTAATCGGCCTCATCTTGATACGTGCCGAGATTTCCGCCGTGATCCTTGCTTGATCTCAGATATTACGGCTTACCGTTACTTGACCAAGTAAACCTCCATCAGTCTCGCTTGATCTTCGTTCTGCTTGGTCTGCCGATCTTACCCTTGGTCGGTCTCTGAATTAAAGGTTCGGTAATCTAACTTCGTGTTGAGGCTCGACATCACTCGAGGCCAAACCGTAGCCAATCATGATCCAACCTCGATTAGTCATAAAAAGGGCATGCTCGTTCTGACCGTATACAATAATATATATTTCAGTGCGGTATCGATATTCTGTATTTATTTTAAATACCAAATATCATATCTAATACCATTTATTTTTAAACTTAAACCAAATACCATACTGAATACCAAAATATTGAATACCAAATCAATTTCGATAATATAATTCAATATTTAACAAAATATGCACGACCTAATTATAACCTATTTCCATTAAAAGACTTCGTTTGCTTTCGAACAGAAGTCGTTGTTTTTATTGTTAGGACCTTTTGTGGGGAAAAATGCTAGTAACTCAATGATGAGGAGTAGGGTCCCCTCAGTAGTGGAAAAAATGAAAGAATTTGTGGCAGTTGACTCGTTCCGACCACTATACTTTGGTCCGCTTTTGGCTTCATGTTTAATGACAGCATTGCTAAAGTAGAAAATGCCAAGAATTACCAAATCATCAGCATATATAAAAAGCTAGTACAAGTAATGAAAAGACATGTAATTTGGATTGATCTTCTAGAGAAATTCTAACAGAGTAGGAGCTCGTTTGGACATAATTTATTTTTTCCTTTTCTTCGAAAAATTTTATTTTTTTCGAAATCAGTGTTTGTTCATAAAAAATTTTAATTTTCACTTGAAAATGCATTTTGAAATTTTTAAAAATTTGAAAAACTCCAAAAAATTGTTTTTCAAAATTTTCAATCAAATCGCTCACAAAACTTCAAGAGCCTGTTTGAACATAAAAAAAGTTCTTTTTTTTTTCAAAAATTTTTTCCTTTTTTTAAATCAGTGTTTGTTCATAAAATTTTCAATTTTCACTTGAAGATACATTTTGAAAATTTGAAAAACTCCAAAAAGCCGTTTTTCAAAATTTTCACTCAAATCACTCTAAATTCATTTTTGGACTTTTACAATTCTTATGTCCAAACGCCTACCAAAAACAACCCAAACTGAAATTTATGCTCAAACATAACTCTAGATTTCAAATATTATTTTAACTTGAAAAAAAAAATTACTATCTTCTGGAATTTTACAATTCTTATGTCCAAACGCCTACTAGATCTATGTGACAAAATTTGAATTAGTCAGATCAATTATTATAAAATCTTATTTCTTCGTAATAATTTATGCGACTAGTTTAACTCGATATGAAATTTAAAAAGAAATAAAAATAAATTTAAATTCATAATTTTAAATATAATATAACTACATAACATTTGTATAACTATAAAACTATTTCATTACAAGTAAAATAAAATGTGTGAGTTTAATTGTATCTATATAAGAGAATGTGTCATTCTTGATTGAACGGATAACAAGAAAAATGTTGGAAACGGTGGAATAATAGAGTGGATCTCGAATCTGAGTTAGTCAACGTCAACCAATAGATACAAAATATAATTAAGACCAATCAATACAATATTCCAATAGAATATCTTATATTAGACCAATGAATATTTAGTATGCTATACTACATTACTCGCTCGATCCAAAATAAGTGATTTTTTGGTTTTTTTTTTTGTGGTTCAAAATAAATGATTTTTTCAGATTTTAAGAATAAATTAATTATTTTTACCTACAATTGTTCTTGAAGTAGAGTATCTGTTAGGAGTATTTATGGGAAGAGATAGTAAAAATTAATATGGTCAATTTTATTCCTAATTAATTTTGCGTGAAAACAACTAAAAAGAATACTTATTTTTTTACCGGAGGGCATATTATTTTTTATTAAAAAAATGAAGAGGAATTTTGACCAAAATCCAATTTGTCCGCCATTAAAGCTGTTTATTTTTTCTCATCTAACCTTCATTTTCCATCGACTTTCTCGGAAACTTCAACAAATTCCACGTCCCACAGGCCACAGTCCATTTTCTCACTTTCCCTCTCATTTCACTGACACTGACCCGCAATATACGTCTCTATATAAATTCATTTTCATTTTCACTGAACAAAAATCAAAACAGTAAAGGATTTTAGCTTGTTTTTCATATTAACAATGGCGACTCAGAACGTTGTCGTAATGAGACATGGTGATAGGCTAGATAACTTCGAGGAGTTATGGGTAATGAAAGCGGATAGGCCGTGGGATCCACCATTGCATCAGGATGGTAAGATCCGAGCTTTTTGTACGGGTCAAAAGATCCGATCCAATATGGATTTCCCGATCCATCGGGTTTTCGTTTCCCCGTTCCTCCGATGTGTACAGACTGCTGCTGAAGTTGTACGTGCCCTTTGTGACGTTGCGGATCATAACTGCGAGGCTAATGTCTTGTCCTCCAATTCTGAATCCGTCGTCATCGATCCTTCCAAAATTAAAGTAAATATTCTTACTTTTTCTTTATTTTTGCTTTATTTTGGAAGGATTATATTTATTTATAAGTTTAAGTTATATGTATTGAGGATGTCAAAAGCATTTAAACTATAATTAGATAATTATAGATAATCTCTTATAAGCATTCATAGATAATCATGTAAAAATGATAATTGACTTGCTATCGCAGGTTAAAAGTCACTAATAGTGTACAATCCGCCATGTACAACACGCAAATCCTTTACTTATTTATGGTTTTAAGTTTAGTAGTAATTAAGGTGTCTTAAGCTGTTGATTATGGACATATGACTGTTTGCCAAAAGACAACAGCTGAAGGTTGGTTTATTCATTGTATTTCAAGCTTGGTTGCTGGATAATGGTTTGAACTTTGGTGCCGATGGGTAGAAACGAAGTTGGGCTCCGTGGAGGGTGGTCAGTAATTTAAGGAGTTAGTTCACTAGTCATATTGAAGGGAGCCTTGGCGTAACTGGTAAAGTTGTTGTCATGTGACCAAGAGGTCACGGGTTCAGGCCGTGTAAATAGCCTCTTGCAGAAATGCAAGGTAAGACTCTGTACAATAGACTCTTGTCGTCCGGCCCTTCTCCGGACGGCGCATAGCGGGAACTTAGTGCATCGGGCTGCCCTTTTAGTTCACTACTCATATTGCCATAGTCTTTTCAGATCCTCGTTCGTCGAGGATGATGTTTGGTTATTCGAGTAGCTCTGATCACGGCTGTCCTCTTAGCTCAGATGTCCACATTTTGTATGTAGCATTACCAATAGGTCCAAGTCAACCTGAATCCTAGCTTGTTCAACACATTGTCATTAGGGTTGATTGCCTGTGTCTGATATAAGTAACTACCAATTTTCAATATGGTTGTGCGCCTGTGATCTATATAGTCGCGTAAGCTATATCGGGACTTAGATCTGAATATGCTGCTTGTGTCATGAAACTTGTTGCATACTTGATATGACTCACTTGAGTCTTTATAGAAGGAAGGGGGTTGACCAGAGGTGCAGAAAGATACACACACATTTTTGCTAAAATGGCAGCATTCAAATCAAATGGGTTCTCTTCACTCTCGTTCTGGATAACATTTGACCTTTTTTGTTTTTTTTCAAATTTCAGGTATCCATCGAATATGGTTTGTGTGAAATGCTGAATTTAGTAGCCATAAGAAGTAATGCAGCTCCCAAGGATGGGGACTTCAAGTTCAATATCTCACAATATGAAGCTGAGTTGCCTGCCGGAACTGTAGATCACACTGTTGAACCTGTTTATAAGAAGGTATTCTGTAGGATATGAGTTCTTGCTTCAATTTATGACATGGTTTATATGCATGATCCGCTGTTTCTTTAATCATTGATATCATATGATTCTGAATTTACAGCTGCCAGAGTGGCAAGAGACATTGGAAAGTGCAAGAGCTAGATATGTGGAGGTAGTTAAAGCCCTTGCTGATAAGTATCCTTCTGAGAACTTGTTGTTAGTCACACATGGTAAGTCTTCTTGCTTGGTTTTGCGATCTCTAGTGCAATGTAGGTTGTGATGTGGAGAGTGAAGGCTTCTGTTCTCCATAGAGAACTCGTAAGAGACTACCAGTTTTCGTGTCAAAATCAGTTTAGAGATGTATTTCAATTTATATGTTGTATCTTCGTCGGTAGCAAATGTTGTTTCATATTGCTCGTATGTATCTGTAGTAGTTTATTTCTCACATATCGCATGTCTGGATTTCTCATTGCTTCTTGTTCTCCTTTTGCCGTTATATTAAGGCAATATGAACTTTGTAGTGCCGTTGAAGAGAATATTTTTGGTAATGATTTCAGTTGGATGCCTTGAACTTTTCGGAAACTGGCAAACTGCAAAACTCGTGTTTTGGCAATTAGAGAATGCTGGAGACAACCTTTGCTAATGAAAGCAACCTCTACATCTGTATGGTGTCAATGCTCTTGCCCAAGAGTTCCATTTATAATAAAACCATCTGCTACACTGTAAATTGGCAGGTCTAGTAGTTGTGTTTTTTCGCCCCAATTTATTTGCTCTTGCTTCTGGGAGGTTAGCGTGACTGAAAATCTCAAGTGAGTGGCTTTGGTAGTAATTGCCACACGAGTTGGTGCATCAATGATTTTCTGAAACTGGTCATACCTAAATGAAGTTCTTCCTCCTTTTTGTTACTAGATATGTTAAGAGTATAATCTGTTATCGGCTAAGTAGATAAAATGCCTATTCGCGCTATTTTGGGTGAAGTTCCCAATAGTATTCCTGATTTCTTAGCAACTCTTCTTTCATTAATCCAGGTGAAGGAGTAGGTTCCATATTTACTGAACTTAACAAGGATGCAACTGTACTAGAGGTAGAATATTGTGGACATGTGCTCGCCAGGAGAACTATCCAATTCGGAGAGAACCAATCATTTACTGCTGGAGAGTTTGTATACGAGAAACAAACCGGTATATTATCTGCTGCTAAATAAAAACAAGCCTACCAGACTGTAAGTGATTGTTCGGGATTTTCCCCTCTCTGCCATGGCTGTTACTTATCGTCCATTTGTCGAAGCTTGCTTGTCCATTTATATGTGTTAAGGTTTCCATTGCTGAACTAAGTTATCACTCTTTCCTTTTCTCCTTCTTCTTTTTAAACTTCTGATTGAAAGAGAGGATCATGGAATTGCACTATATACACTCTGTTGAAATAATGGCTTCTGTTCCAACCTTGTAATTGTGAAATCCCAAGATGCAGTGCTTTGGAGTTGGGAATACTTGCATCCCAATTGCAGTTGTTATTTTCACAGTGAGGGGTTGTTTGGTTTGAATATAGCTTATGCCGGGATAAGTTATCTTGATATTGTTTTTTATCCACCGTTTGGTATGTTGTATTAAAAATGGCAATTGCATCATTTCTAAGAAGGTATAAGTTATCTCGGCACTAATTACCCTACCCTCTACAAGGTACAAGTTATCCCGGTACTAATTTTAATCCCGGGATAACTAATACCAGGTTTGCTAACCAAACAAAGTATTAAGGTGATATTAAATTTTTATACCAGCACTATACCTTCTTATACCTCATATCAAACGACCCCTGATAGTATTGGTAACCACTGTTTTCATGTCAAATTGAATATCACCTTTTCTTTGTTGGATTGTTCCAAACCAATATGTATAAACGATGAAAAGAAAATTCTTAGTGTAGTGTTGTACCATAAGAAGCCACATGAGACTTTCACCTAAGGGTGTGATCTACGTCAATGAAGTGGATGAAAATCTTGAAAATCAGGGTTTAAATCCTAGTAGAGACAAAAAAAAACGTTAGATGATTTCTTTTCATCTACCTAAGTCTTGCTAGAGTTACTCGGTATTTATACTGGTAGGAGACAACCGGTACTTGATGGAGTAATCGAGTAGCGTGCAAGTTGGCTTAAACACCATTGTTATCCGAAAAGAAAAATAAAGGCTCACCCCTAAATTTAATTTACACCATTGTTATCCAAAAATAAAAACAAAGACTCACCCCTAAATTTAATTTACGAAATAAAGATTTCACATGCTTCTTCAACAATGTGGTGGCACCCTAGGGTGTGGCCTAGTGGTCAATGAAATGGCAGATAACCATGAGGTCTCAGATTCAAATCCCAGTGTGGAGACAAAAAACACTAGGTGATTTCTTATCATCTATTCAAGCCTTGGTGGATAGAGTTACCCGGTACCTGTTGTTGGTGGAAAGTGACGGTATCCGGTGGAATTACTCGAGTCCAGCGCAAGCTGGCCCGGACACCACGATTATAAAAAAAGAAAGTTCCTTCAACAATGATTTCCAAAGGATATTACAGTTTAAAGATTAAGTTGAATGAATTCCAATTATTTCAGTACATCATAGAAGGCGAACGAGGGGCAATAAATACCTCCAAATTAGTTAGGCGTATTAATGTCTAAGCCTTCTCTCATGGGCGAAGCCGCCTTTTGTTAAATATTACTAGTTGTCTTAGGCGTATTAATGCCTAAGCCTTCTTTTATGGGCGAAGCCACCTTTTGTTATATATTACGAAAAATTATACCATGTATATAAGTAAAATATTAATTTTAGATATATAAAATTTATATTGAACATCCTTTGTCGGGATTGTTTTTTTACTTCTTTCAAGTTTGAACATCTTTGAAAAAAATTCTAGCTCCGCCACTGTCAATTGCCGTGTTAGATGGTGTACTAAATCAAAACCTTGAAGCAAATGAGCAAATGTGAGGAGTGTAACACTTGCGGCAAAATTCATTCCAGGACACGATCGTCTTCCTGAACCAAACGGAATAAACTCAAAATTTTCTTGATCATTGATCAAAAATCTCTCTGGCAAGAATTTTTCAGGGTCGGACCAAATCCGAGGATCTCGTTGTATCTTCCATGCATTTATAAGCAGACAAGTACCTTTTAGAACATCATAACCAAGTATTTTACAATCTTTTGTTGCTTCATGAGGTACTAACAAAGGTGCAGATGGATATAAACGCAATGCTTCTTTAACTATAGCTTGTAAATAGGCTAAATCTTGAACAACAGACTCTTCTATCCACTTCTTTTTACCAATTTTTATATCTATCTCCTCTTGTGCACGTCTCATAACATTTGGATTGTTTAACAATAAGTGTTAGATCAGTAACTGTTTGATGGGAGTATTTGAGAAGATGTTGTTTTGTCCCTCGTTGGAAAAAGAAAGAAAGGAAGAAGTGTTTAAAAGCATTTCTTTGTCTTATATAGTTTTAATATTTTAAAAGATGTTTTGGAGGAAAATTGAAAATTTGACTATATTATTAACGGTCAAGATTGGGCGCTTGGGGCAATTAGACCTTTGGGCCTATTAAGTAGTCAGGAATTAATTTTTAGCCACCTATTATTTTATTAATTAATTTAAAATATTTTTTAAATTTTGTTTTAGAAAATATTTTTAAAAATTTTCTTTTTTAATTCAAAAAGGTGACTATTGGTTTTAAAATGTGTCTATTATGAAAAGATGAGTCTTTTAATTCTAACGGACTCCTAGAGGTATTATAAATACCTATATCATCTCCAAAACGAAATCATCTAAAGATTTTCATCTCTTTCTCTTCTACTTATTTTCTACAACTGATAAATATTCTGTTCTTGTGGGAAATTTGAGTTAATTGGTGAGATTTGAATTTCAGAGGCTTTGTAAAATTTTGGAGGAATTATGCTATTTTCCTTGCAGCAACATAGTGGGAAGCTTAAATTCCTTAAGGATAATGATTACACGAGCGAAGCCAAATTATTTCGTTTTCTTTGAACCTTATCAATGATCGAACTTAAAGATATAAACTGAGTGCCATTTGATGAGTAACTGAGAACAAAGGAGAGGGATATGGAAAGAATAAAGTAGTGAAAGAGGAAGTCATTGCTAATAGTAACGACTTGTCACGATTCATTGGTTCATATAGAATTCATGTCCTAGGTGTATCAAAAAACATTCTTTTCGCTAAACGTATATAATAAAATAGAGTGAAAAGGTCCACTCGAAACCAAGGGGTACTAACTAACAGCTAATAAGGACATTAACCAAGTCCATTGAACAGCAGTAGTATCAGCTCCACCCAAAATTATTGCCTACAATTAAAGAAATGAATTCTACAGTAATTAAATCCTAGAACTAGGAAGATGTTTAATCTAAACAATTATCAACATATACATTCATGCTTAATGTGATCATAATGTTGAAAGATAATCCAACTAATTAATAGCGTGATACACAAAGTTGTTGTGCTACTTTATGTTTATTAGGTACTTTATATATCTTAGTTTGGTTCGCTTCAGTTATCTTATTATTATGTTGTTATTACTGCTTGTTGTTATTATTTTCTTTTTTTTTTCCCTTTTTTTGATCCGAGAATTTATCGAAAATAGTCTCTCTACCTTTATCAGGTAGAGATAAAGTCCGCATATACACTACCCTCCGCAGATTCTACTTGTGAGTTTACATCGTGTTTGTTTTTTGTTGTTGTTGTTGTTACTAGGTACATGTCTAAGTCTTCTATCATATAAGCCGGTATAAACAATCAGGTCATTTATTAGGTAAATACAAGTAAAGATGGTGACTAATGGTAACTAACGTGCTATCACGTATTAGAATTCACTGATAATATTTTTTTAAAATTAGATATCGGTGTCGAAATGGAATTTCGGAAGTTGGAGTAGGTTCGTAAAGTCATTTGTGATATGTGTGCAAAATTTGAGGTTATTCGGACGAGGTTTGATGGGTTTCGGCATCGTTTGCGAAAATGGAAAGTTTAGAAATTCTTAGGCTTGAATCCGAGGTTGATTTGATGTTTTGATGTTATTTTGAGTGTTCCGAGGGCTCGACTAAGTTGGTATATTGCTATGTGACTTGTTGGTATTATTGGTTGAGGTCCCGAGGGCCTCGGGTGTGTTTTGGGTGGTTCACGGGATGATTTTCGGTGTTGAAGAACTGCTGATTCTGTTGTTTGGGCATGAGTGGTTTGGGTTGGATGCGCATGTGCGAGTATTGGAGCGCACCTGCGGGACCGCAGGTGCGAGATGTTGGCCGCAGATGCAGATTTTGAGGAGTAAGTGGAATCTGCACCTGCGATGATTTTTCCGCAGGTACGGCATCGTAGAAGCGGTTATTTTGACCGTAGATGCGGTTTTGCTGGGCAGAGAGTATAAATTGAACCCTTCGCGAATTTTTGGTCATTCTTCACAAATTCTATTCGGTTTTGGAGCTTTTTGAAGAGTTTTGAAGAGGGAATCAAGGGGGTTTGCATTGAGGTAAGTTATTTGAGTTTAATACTCGTGATTATGGTAATTTTCAGTTGTTTAAGCATGTAATTAGTAGAAATTAGGGATGAAATTGAGGGAATTAGGGCTTGGTAATTGGAGAGCTTGATTTGGGGATTTGAGGGGTTAAACGAGGTCGGATTTTGATAAATATGATATGGCTGGACTCGTGAGTGAATGGGCTTTCTAGTTTTGTAATTTTTATCGGATTTTGAAACATGGGCCCGGGGCCGGGTTTGAACCAAATTCGGGATTTTTGGTCTAATTTGATAATTTTCATCTGGAATTCATCCATTTAGCGTATATTAATGACAATATATTATTTTGGATAGATTCGGAGTATTTGGAGGCCGAGTCGAGAGGCAAGAGCATCGCGGGCTAGAGTTTTGTCCGGTTTGAGGTAAGTAACGATTGTAAATCTAGTTCTGAGGGTATGAAACCCCGGAAGTATGATTTTACTGTTTTGAGGTGCTCACATGCTAGGTGACGGGCGTGTGGGCGTGCACCGTTGGGAATTGTGACTTGGTCCGTCCCGTAGCAACTATAGAGTTGCGTTTTGTTGAAACTGTATAATATCTATGTGTTTTAGAAAGAATTCCTATAACTTGGGTTGAATGCCATGTTTTGATCGTGTTCCATTACTGTTTGGACCCTCAAAGGCATTTTCTTACTATCCTCTCACTATTTTGATTTGAAAACAACACTCAACCATGATTTTACCTGTTTACTATATAATTTTGTTTTATTACTCTACTTTGATACACATAAATACTGTTTTGGGCTGAGTTCCCCGATTTTACTGAAATGCACGAGCGACTTGTGAGGTTTATGACTGAATGAGGCCGAGGGCCTGATTTGTGAGGATATTATATGGGAGCGAGTTGCACGCTGCAGCATGTTATTTATAGGCCGAGGGCCTGAGTGATTTGATGCTATGATTGGCTTGATATAGCGCTTGGGCTGAAGGAGCCCCTCCGGAGTATGTACCCCCCTAGTGAGCGCAGGTACCTACTGAGTGCGAGTGTCGAATGACAAGTGACTGGGAGGTATGAGTGATTGTAAGGTATGCCCGAGGGGCTGTTTATGAGTGACTGTGAGGTTTGCCCGAGGGGCTGTTTATGAGTGATATTTTGCCCGACGTGTTGTCTATGACTTCATTATTTTCACTCTATTTTGCATTGAGCCTCTATTGAAACTGTTGAAAATTATCTACAAATGTTTTCTATCGAAACTGGATTTTTACGAGATGTTTTGACTCAAACAATGGTTTGAAAGTATGTTGTTTCACTGAGATTTCATATTATGATTTTTATGTGTTTTACTGCTCGTCATTGCTACTCATCCTCTATTTATGGTTGTTACTTACTGAGTTGGCGTACCCATATTACTCCTTGCACCTTGTGTGCAGATCCAGGTGTTACAGGATGTTCGAGCGCGTGTTGATTCATCAACTGCGAATCTTTGGAGTTAGCAAGTTAGCTGCATGACGATTGCAGCTCTGCTTTCCTCCTCCTTTATCTTCCCTTAGTTGTACTTGATTAATCCCAGACTAACAATCCTAGACTATGTTAGTCTTGATATTTTTATAGACAGTTATAGCAGTTGCTCATGACTAGTGACACGCTGATATTGGGATTTTCTTTCGGCATTTTTGTTTGGTTTAAATTTCTCTATTGAAGGTTTTTTTTATATTGAAGAACTTAAAATTTTCCTTAAAAAATGAATATATCGACTGTTTTTGTAATTGTGTCGGCTTGCCTAGTACCACGATAGTCGTCATCACGACAGGGTTAGTTTTGGGTCGTGATATATATTAAAAAAAATACAGAACAAAAAATTTATTTGATGCATATATAAGTCTTATTAATTTAATAGAGAGTTTATTCATTAAATTTTAAATAATATTATTGAGAACGATAGGATAAAATCTGTATATTATTAATAGGAGAGAAAAGAGTCATCTCCTTAAGCCAAGTGACATCCTTGAAAAAAGCCACATGGCATAAATGGTTATTAATTAGTTATTTAGTTAATAATTAGTTATTGGTTATTATTTTTAAATTTAAATATTTATAAAATAAAAGAATAAACTATTTATGATAAAAACTGAAAAGTAAAAAAAAAATTGTCCATTCAAATTGGAAAGTAGTTTCAAGTTGGAGTTTTAAAATTATTTTAAAATAAAAAGCTAAAATTACAAAAAATAAAAAAACTGCCAATTTAAAGTTTCTTTGTTTTTTAACATAATTTTTGTTTTTCTTTTAAAAAAAGTTATTTATTCAAAAAATATTATTCAAAATAATAGAATAAAATATTAAATAAAAAATATGTATCTTCTATTATTTTATAAAAATAAAGTAGCATACAAAAATTTAAATAAAGTAATATGCTAATAAACATTTCTATTAACAATGCAATAATACTAAATATTGGATAATATATTAAAAAAATACAGAACAAAAAAATTATTCAATGCATATATAAGTCTCATTAATTTAATGGAGATTTTATTCATTAAACTTTAGATTATATTATTGAGAAGAATAAGATAAATTTAGAATAAAAAAATATTTCAAAATTAATAAAACATATAATCGTTTATTATAAAAAGATAAAAATATTAAACAAAGTAATATTCTAATAAAGTTTCTATTAATAATACAATAATACTAAATATTTGATAATATAATAAAGAAAAATACACAACAAAAAAGTTATTCAATGACTATACAACTCTCCTTAGTTACTATTGAGAACAATAAGATAAAATTTATAATAAAAAATATTTCAAGAGCAATAAAATATATATTTTCTATTATATTACAAAAAAATTGGTAGACAAAAATATTAACAAAGTAATATGCTAATAAATTTTTCTATTAACAAATGCAATTATATTAAATATTGGATAATACAATAAAAAAACACATAACAAAAAAGTTAGTCGATGAGTATATAAGTCCCTTCAATTTAATAGAGATTTTATTCATTAAAATTCAGGTAATATTATTGACAACAGCAGAATAAAATTTAAAATAATATATATATATATATATATATATATATATATATATATATATATATTACAAAAAGAATCCGAGCAGACAAAAATATTAAACAAAGTAATATGCTAATAAAAAAAATTATTAACAATGTAAAAATACTAAACATTAAATAATAGAATAAAGAAAAATATAGAACAAAAAAGTTATTCAGTGACTGTATAAGTCCCTTTAATTTAATAACGATTTTATTATTGGGCATATCACATTGACAAATAAGATGACAATTGAAATTTATTAAAGCAATAGGATCTAATTTGTTCATACAAATCCGATCACAATTTAATTTAACTAATATTTTTTAAATTGATCACATCGTGCGAGTACAACTACTAGTACTTAAATAATAAAAATGGAACTGCATCATATAGCATAATTTTTCCTGCAACATACATAATATCTTTAATTTAAACACCCTTTTTAAGCATTGAGCTTCTTCGTCTTCCTCCACATTATTGTATCTTCCCACAAACCATCTTCACTAATATGTTTAAAGACAATACTTCAAACCATCGAGTCATATTAACTTTCACTTGCATTATTGTTACTATTGTCACTAATAGTGTATTTACCTGTTGAAGATATAATTAAGTAATAAGAGTAGTGTTCACTCTGATAGATTAAGCTTTTAGATTAGATAGTTATTCATTCATCATGGTATCAAAACAAGTAAAGGTCATACGATCAAGTCTCACCATCACCCGTTATAAAAGAATTAGGAGATTTTTACACTATATAGCCGGTCATCCAAAAAAAATAGCAGGTAAATATATAATATATGTATCGTTATGTAAAATGTACATATATAATACATAATTAGTATGTAAATTTTATATATTGGATAGCGGCTGTAAATATTTTTTGACAGATCGACCAATTGTGTAACTTCTTCTATAGAAAAGAAGAATTTCTATGTGCTTGGCCAAAGAAAAAAGAGTCGGGCCCCACATAGGTGGTAAGAGGCGGACCTATGCTTGGAGAAGAGGGTCATCGGACTCCATTATCTTAGCAAAAAATCTGAATATGTAAGTGTATAATCGTTGAAAATGATCACATATTTTGCATGGAATCCTTAAGATCAAAAGTCTGAAGGGGGCACTGGTTAAGCTGTCCGCTCATGTGCCCCACTACCTTCAAATCCTGAGTCAGCCTCTGTGAATGGACATATCAAGACACAATTACAGGCAAGAATATCAAGGCTAAAAGAATTTGATAATTCATTAGTAATGAGAGTATATGAGGCCGGCCCCGAGAGATGTTTTTGTTAAAACTTGAGGAGTTTCTTGTAAACTCACTTTAGATATGAAACTTTGAGTAATGAGAGATGTTCATAAGACAACGCAGCAAAAGAAAGCTGCAAAAAACTGGCAAGGATATGAAAATCGCCATAAGGGGTATTCAAATCGAATCGGAAAATCGCACCAAACCGAAAAATCAAACCAAACCGATTTAAATAACCGATTAGGTTTGGTATTGAGTAAAAAAATCCAAACCAAACGGACATATAAATATATTATTTTTATAAATATATTTAAGACTTTATATTGAATTTTCTTTAAAAAAATATTGAAATATTTGGGATCCTCTCATGTGTTAACCTAGAAATAGCACATTATCGAAGAATATTGTTAGTCGACTAAGAAAATAACTATCATGTATTACTAAAAAAATTCTCTCATTAGAATATTTTAATAGATCATATGTTGTCAATTTTTTTCAATATTTAGAAAACATATATTCACTTATTAAAAACTTATCTATAACTTTAACAAAGTAAGATTGGAATAATATTCATGTAACAAAAAAAACCGAAAAACCCGACAAAACTGAACAAATCCAAACCGATATAATTGATTTGGTTTGATTTTGATAAAAAACGAACCAACCCGATCCATGTACACCCCTTATCGCCAGCAAAACTTAGGGATTTTTGAGTTCTAAATACGACCTCAAAAAGACGTTTTTGCTAAAACTCCAACAACTTCTTGAAAATTTGCTTTGAATATGAAACTTTGGCCCCGTTTGTGCATAGATGTTCCCAAGATATATTTGGGATTTATTTGGAAAATACATGTTGGTCATAGATTTTGCCCATATTTTGGCAAAATCTCAAATTCCAAATTCACTAAAATCCTAAAACTTGAGAATTTTATACATGTTTTTCCAAAATAAAAAGTAAAATATGTTTTGAAAAAATCATGTCCAAACATATTTTCATCTTTACACCAAACTTTACTAAAATTAGATTTTTCAAAAAAAATTGGAAACTCATGGCCAAACGCTAGCTTTGAGTAATGAGCGATGCTTATAAGGAGACTCGGCAACAGATTGCTTATTGCAAAGCAGGAAATTTGTGATTGTGTCAAGCTGAAATTATCTATTTATTGTGGAGTATGTGATTCCAGAGTATAAATTTATACTCCTTTTTTATTTGTTCTTTCTTAATTAACACTACTGAGATTAATGTATAGAATTTTGAAGTTTATCCTTTCACCTTGTTTGGTCCGGCTGCCGTTTTTCAACTGTTTCGGCTGTCAGAGCATGTTACATCGGGTTTGTCTAGTATCTTTTAGATCTCCTGTATGGGTTTCGAGCTACGCACCCGAAGAGTAGCAGCTGCAGATGTCCCTGTAAATTTACACCCCCACCCCACCCCACACACACCACATATATGGACGAATATTTTTTCATTACTATACAGATTTTAAACTTCATATCATTTGCTTTAACTAACACGTAAATATTATTATTAATTTTTAATACCGAATTTTTTTCATCAAATGCAACCTTTGATCTAATAGTATTATTGAATCATTCTAAAATGTTGTCCCGAGTAAACATTGATGTGGATAAATTTTTACTGTTAATTCTTTGTATGTTTTCACAAAAGTTTCATCACCTACTCTTATATCATAGCCCTACGTGGGACAAGACAAAAGGACAAAATAAACAAAAAGAAACTTTTTATATTGAAGATGATCTCTTGAAGCGATTTGGAATAATTAATTGAGATATATATATATATATATATATATGTACAAGTGGGTGTAATTTATAATTTGTCTAATTTTGCTTATGAATGGAATATTGCAACATAAACTAAGATTAAAAAGAAACAACTAGCTAACTTTCTATTTCGTTTTATCGTGTTTTTCCTTATAAACTGCTTTTATTTAATTATAAATATATTCTTTAGGGTGAAGTTCATTTTGATCCGCCAACTCATCTTAAAAATTAAACTCCCCCTCCAATATTAAACAATAGACGTTCTGCTCCTCCAAATTCAATTATATTTTTAAAATACCTATTTTAAGTTTTTAACCTCATTCTAAGCCTTGGTCTCTACTTTTTTTAGTTTTTAAAAATTTTAAAAAGTGAAAAACAATAATCATCATGTATAATTTATTGAAATTGAATAATAAAAGCAATGGGCAAATTAAAATATTAGAACAATGTATCTTACTAATATCAAACAAAAAAGTTAGTGCAATAATATTTTAAAAAAAAATTAAAAATAGAGGGAGATTTCATAATAATTCCTAAATGATTATATATTTATACCTTAAATGTTCTTTAAATTACTATTTGGAACACACATATACATACATACATACATACAATTTTCTGTCCGATATTATTTTTTTATAGATATTCTTGAACAAACTACTAAGTTGAATCCATTGAAAAACAAGCAATTGACTATCCGTAATACTTCAAATTTCATAGAAAATTAGCTATTTTAAAATGAAAAAAGAACAGATCTAAGCAGATACAACGAAGAAAAACTACTAGTATATTATTTTACATCCTTTCTAAAAGTCACTCTTTGAAACATTTCCAAAGATGTGGAAGGAAGGGGTAAAATAGGTTGAGGTTGGAGAGGTGTAACGACCCGCTCTGTCGTTACGTAAAACCTGCATTATAACTGTTGTTAGTGGCTTATTATATTGAAATTGAAATGGTTAAATGAGAATTCAGTCACTTAGTCCTTAAGAACAGCCTTAAAATGGGAAAAGTCAACTAAGAGTTGACTTATTGGTAAACGACCTCGGAATGCGGAATTTACGGCTCGGATAGTTTCGTTAGGTGATTTAGAACTTAGGAGTGTGTTCAGAATAATTTTGTGATGTCCGGTGTAGAATTAGGCTTGAATTGGCGGAAGTTAGTTTTTGGCGATTTCCGGACGGCAGTGAAAAATAGGCCATCGGGGTCGGAATGGAATTCCGACAGTTGGATCAGGTTCGTAATATCATTTTGGACTTTTCCGCAAAATTTCAGGGCAAACGAAGTTGATTTGGATAGTTTCGACATCATTGGTGAATTTTAGAAATTTCAATAGTTCTTAGGCTTGAGTCCGATGTGAACTTGGTGTTTTGATGTTAGTTTTGGTGTTTTGAGAGTGCAACTAAATTTGAATGATGTTATGGGATGTGTTGGTATATTTGGTTGGGGTCCCGAGAGGCTCGGGATTGATTTCGGATGGTTAACGGACTCGTTTAGCCTTGAAAACGTTGTTGGTTTTCTGGTGTTTATGCAGCAGGAATTTGTTCACTGCGATCGCGAGGAATGATCGGCGATCGCGTAGGGTAAGTGGCTTAAGCAGTGCGATCGCGTGGACTTGATCGCGACCGCGTGGACTTGATCGCGATCGCGTAGGGTTAGCTGAGGAGTGGCAGAGTTTTGTTCTTCGCGATCGCATGTGTCACACCTCCTTTTTCACCCGGTAAGGGTAATAAGGGAGTTTTTCCACTTTAAGTGACATTATTCGATTTTTGGAATTTATTTTATTCATTTTCAGAGTCGCCACCCGGATTTTTTACGGTGTTCCGGGACACCATTTAGAAATCCCAAAACCGAGGAATTTTGACTCTGTTAAATTGTCTGCGAACCAGAAATCCGGGTAAGGAATTTTGTTAACCCGGGAGAAGGTGTTAGGCACTCCCGAATTCCGTGGTTCTACCACGGTCGCTTAACTATTAATATTTGACCTAATTATCTAATTATTTACATGTTTTAAACCTATTGTGCATTTTTAACCTTTTGAACCGCTTTTAATATTTATGGAATTATCTTGAAACAAGTCACGATGACGTGCACTTGTTTGTTTTTTAACACATTACAACTGCGTCGCATGAAATGCACCCGCAATTTATAACGTGTTGATTTTATTATTGTTTTGAGTTAGAGTCGGGGACATGAGTTGCCACACCCGAGTGTAGATTATATAGTCATGACTATGGTCGTGACAGTTTAAAATGCTTATTTGAAGCAATATTTGATTACTAAGTTTTATGAGTTTTGTCTAAAAAAGGGCATTTTTAGCTTATAGGATATGTACATAAACCGCTTTTAATTATTCTAAATAATTGTGGAGTTTATCTAAACAAGTCGTGGTGTAGCGCACTTGTCGTTTTGGTACATGTTGCAAACCGCGCCGCATGAAATGCACCCGCGATTTGCGACATGTTTATTTTATTACTATTCGAAGTTATGGCCAGGTCACATGAAATGCGCACCCGAATTGGATTTATGTACCATGCCTATACCACGGAAAACCGTACCCATGACCACAATGAATTAATAATCGCGTCTAAAGCAAGCTACAATAGTTCATGAGTTTGATTAATTTCCCTAAGCTACCTTTGAGATAGAGCAACATAATCACATGAATACACAATTTGTTAGCTTCACAGTTTATTTTCATTTCAATTGTTGTACTAAAAAAAATTTCAATCGTTCAATCATTTTCGTCATTCATAATCTATTATGTATATACAAATTCAGTTTTATCTTTCACATATATTACCAAATAAAAGATATAAAAACAAATTCACAAACTGATTTAAAGAACAAATCACGATCTGATCAGATTCCTATTAAAGTCATAATGTACCAAATACAAAGATAGCATCATTCAATATACCATCACATTCATAGCTTATGAATAAGCCTCAACTTCAATAGCAATTATTTTAAACAACCATATTTTATGAATCGAAACTTCAGTGATTAACCAATAATCCGACTAACCATTTAAATGCTCAACATCAACATTAAAAAAAAAAACACTATAACATAGATAATTAACCAAACATTTACGAGTAAACACAAAAGAATATCGAAAGAGCATGAAATTAAAAGTGAGAAATGGAACCTTTACGAATTTCAGTTTAAGCTTTCTCCAACATTTGATTCAATACAATAAAAAGACTTCAGAGCAAACCGTGCAACAGTAGAAAAAGAAATCTCGGCCCGCTAACAAAAGACCATATCGGAACCTCGAAGCTCGCCGGAAAAACTCGTCAGAAAGTTTGACTCGAACCCGACCAAAAAGCTGTTGTTTTTCGAGGAAAGAGGGTCGTTTTCCGAGCTGTTTTAAACTGAATCTGGGAGGTTCTTTGGACTAGTTTTCAGCTGGTTTAGTGGTTGTTTTCGAGCTAGGTTTGAAGATGTTTTTCAGCTCGTTTTTGGAGTTGTTTTAGGGGTGATTTCGGCTGTGTTTTGTGCAAAAATGTTGCATTTTTTGTTGGTTGTTTGGACTGATATTCAACATGCTTCCATGGAATTTTTTGGCTGGGATTTCATGGTGGCTATTGTCATTGCTAAAATGGGTGACACCCTCTTTGGGAAGATAAGATTAGAAGAAGAAAAACGGAAAATGGTTGCTACTTTAGTGTTGGGAAAGATCCAAACGGCTGATGGGGTTGTCCTCCCCTTTTTCTTTTGTGTTTTCTTTTGAGTTGCTGATGATTAAAGGTATATGAAATTAGAGATTTGGTAGTCAAAAGAAAGTTAAGTCCATTGCTGCCTTATTCATGATGGAGATGAGTCACCTTTTTTTTTTTTGGGCAGTCGCCGTTCTCAGGGGTGTCGGGAAGTAGGTCCATCTTTGTGTCCAATTAAGTTTCTATTATATAGAGGACGGAATTAGGGTTGTAATTTGGGAATTTGGTTGGGCCTGAGATTTTGGGCCCTGAAATTAGGTCAATTTGAAATAAGGGCAAATTTTATCTTACAAAAATAGTCATCTTACTACTAATTAAAATTCTTTTATCAAAATGCCTAATTAACATTTTAACTAATTAAATAAACTAATTGATTAAGCTAATGTATATTTTTTGTGACTTTTATGTATTAATCTATCAATTAAAAGGTAATTAATTTCTAAAAATACGAATTAAACCTAAGATTACATGAAATGAAAATGTGACAATTTTTATGATTTTTCTATGATTTTAAAATATTAAACATGCATGAAATGCAACTAAATAAAGAAAAGTTCCTAAAATTCATTAAAAGTTATTTTTTGATTATGTTTAGGAGTAATTTCCATGCGGGACAAAAATTGGGTGTTCACAGCATGGAGGAGGTCGCGATCGCGTGGGTTGAGCGGGGTGTGAAGTGCGATCGCGTAATGGAGTTCGCGATCGCGTAGAGTAAATTGGGCGCGTGAGGGAGCGGCTGATGGTGCATCGCGATCGCGTGGGCACGGTTGCGATCGCGGGAGGTTGTGTGAGGGTGAAGTGCGATCGCGTGCTTAAAGCTGCGATCGCAAAAGTCAAGACCATAACACTATGCGATCGCAGGGGAAAAGCTGCGATCGCGGTGAAGGAATCACTGGGCAGTATTTAAATATTTCATCTGCGACCTAAACCCCTTTTTACACCATTGTTGTACGGAAAAGAGCTCTTCGGGCGATTTTGAAGAGGGAAATACTGGTTCTTCATTGAGGTAAGTGTTCTAAACATTAAAACTCGATTATGGGTGATTATAGACCCTAATCCCAGCCTTTAATTCATGAAAAACAATAGAAAAATAGGATTTTGGGGCATGGGGTTATGAGACCTTCAAGGGTCGATTTGAGGGGTCAAACGGACTCCGATTTTGGTGTTCTTTATATGTACGGACTCGTGGAAGATGAAGAACACTTTTCTGTAAAAAATTCTGAGTTTCGGGATGCGGGCTCGGGGGTCGGATTTTGACCGGTTTTGGATTTTTGAGCTAAATTTGGTATCTTTCAATTGGAATCCGTTCCTTAAGCACATATTGATGATAAAAATCTGAACTTGGTAGATTTGGAGCTTTCGGAGGTTGATTTGAGAGGCAAGCACATTGCGGAATAATTCCGGGCTAGTTTTGAGGTACGTAATGTCTCTAAATTCTGTCTTGAGGGTATGAAACCCCGGACTACACACCCTTTCACGGGTTTTGAAATAAAAAGGTGGAAACTTTGGAATATATTTCCTATTTAGGCGACTATTGAGTTGCGAAACCGATTTTTAAGCCTTTGCTTAAATAGTATTTATATATTATGATATGTTTTGGGTTGTAAGCCATGTTTGGGGCCTAGTGTCGATCTGGTTTAACCCCTTGGGGGATGCATTACTATTTTCCTCACTGATATGTTATGATTGTTCACTCAGTCTTTTCTGTGAAATTGTTTTGATACTCGGAGTATTTTGATACTACCTTCTTGAAAATGAAACACTATTTTGGGTCGAGAACCCGGTATATTATGGCCTAAAGGGCAAATTGAGAGTGTCTGACTGAGTGAGGTTGCTGGCCTAAATTGTGAGGATGTTATGATATGAGTGAGGTTGTTGGCCTATATTGTGAGAATGATATGATATGAGTGAGGCTGCGGGCCTATATTGTGTGTGAATTATGCCATGATGTGGCTTATTATTGCGCTTGGGTTGTAGGAGCCCCTCCAGAGTCTGTAACACACCCCCAATGAGCGGCGGTACCGAAATTGTGATGCCCGCGGGGCTTATGAAGAGTGATTGTGAGGATGCCTGATGGGCAGAGTGATTGTGAGGATGCTTGATGGGCAGAGTGATTGTGAGGATGCCTGATGGGCAGAGTGATGGTGAGGATGCTTGATGGGCAGAGTGATGGTGAGGATGCCTGATGGGCAATGGTTACTATAAATGATTTTGGCCGGAGGGGCAGTTTTACGAAAAGTTTTACTGAGTTTTCAAACTATGATCTACTTCGTTTTCAAACTGGTTTTACTGAGAAATTTTATTGAGTTATACAGATATTGCACTTGTTTTCAAAGGATTTCTGAAAACTGATTTCGAACTCATTATTTGATGAATATTACATGGTGACTTGGTGTTTTACTGATTTTGTGAAATTATGTATTTGTACTGTGTGTTTATATTACTCAGACTATGATTTATTTTCATTACTACTGAATTGGCGTACTCATAAAGACTCCCTGTGCCTCTGTGCACATATCCAGGTACGAGCTCGCAGTAGTAGCTGACGCAGGTTCATTAGCAGCAGTCACGGGATTTCGAGGTAGTTGTT